>JAUZSZ010000110.1:2525516-2536223 GCA_034780575.1 Labeobarbus marequensis | reverse complement strand
TTTATTGAAGATGCAGGACAACCACCTAGCAGTGCATTACAATAGTCCAGTCTAGAGGTCATGAATGCATGAACTAGATTTTCTGCAAATATAAATACACATATGCATGTATACATTTCAGAAAAATATGTTATGTTCATATATTAAATGAATTTATATATAATATAAATTATATGAATATAAATATAGACAAGTAAATATATGTAAATATTTTCAAAAAATACACTGTATGTGTGTGTATATATAATTCCCCCACTGAGCTAACAGCGAACACTCTCACAACTTTTTTATAAGTTATATAAATATTTGAAGTAATGTTTATGGAATATTTTTATAACTTTAGGATTAAAAATTGATGTACATTCTCAGTGTTGAGAGAAAATATTCTGAGATCAACGTTCTTTAATGATATCAGATGAACATTCATAGAAATGGTTTTGCAACATTTAAATAACATTATAATCACAACAAGAAAACTAGACTTTTCAACATTTTAGAAACATTTAAATGTGATGTCCCCACAATGTTTTTATAACCTAAATTTGAGACCCTGCCTAGATTGCATTCTCCATGAAGGATGCATGGAAAACCTAGCTCAAATTGTGTATGTTTTGGACATTTAGACAGGTTTAGGGTCAGAAGCACACCTATATGATAACTGAGCTGTCTTGGTAGGCAGCTCACTGGGTTTTGGAGCAGAGCTGAGGAGGCAGACACGAGCAGACAGCAGTCTGTGAGTGGGCGCTGAGCAAGCGTGATAGAATCTTCTACTCCACGCTACAGAAAAAGAAATTAAACAGCAGGAACAAAATGTAGTTTTATAGCTACCTACCTAAAACAGCTAATTACATATGGTAGCCAATGCGGAATCTTTTTCGGCAGGCCTGTCTGTGAACAAACTTTGAGGTTTTTCGCAAGCTGCCTATTTCACCTTCTCCTCTGGGCCCGCTGGCACACACAGCAATACTATACATTGACAAGTGCTCCCAAGTCACAGAGCCAGGAACGCACAGCACACGGACAAGAGTCTTCCAGTGCCTGGGAATAAAAGAGCCCTTGACCAGGTTCACCTCTGCCCTCGGTGCCGCTCAACGCAAGAGAGGAGCTCTCCGGATGGAGCAAGGCCCTCTCTGTGCTGCTTAACCCACACGGCCCATACTTCCGAATCGCATGACAAACTGCCAGACCAAAAATACTGTGCTGTTTTTACAGTCTATCTGTGTGGGGTGTGAAGAGGCGCAGTGTGTGTGTGGACAGAGTTCATATAAAAGAGAGTTTGTTTCTAAGTCTCAGTGTTTTCAGCAATAGTCTCAGCTAATGGATCACAGAGCATAACTGAAATGCTTTTGTGTGGAGGTTAAAATCCCTTAATAAGGATGGGACGCAAGTTATCATAAACAACTAGATACTGCCTTGAAGGAACATATACAATCTATCTATGAAACACAAATAGACTTAAATCATATATTATCTGAACTAAACTATCTGGACACTACACATAAACTATGAACTGCATTAGATACTATATATGCATTCTTGTGATGCCATTAGCCACTGAATTGTGACAAAACACAGGTGAAATATATTATATATTACTGTATATAAAATAATAATAAGTTTAGTATAAAATGTATATTTATACTGAATTTATAATAAATTGTATTTATTATTTTTAATATAATAAAATATTAGTGATACATGTTCCTTATAAAATAAAGAATAAATTAATAAATAGGTCATTTTTGAATGGCTGTCAATGAAGAAAGATACATTATGTGGTCAGATGGTGTAGTTACAGCATTTACCAGTAGGGGCTAATGGAGCCATAACAAGCTTCACCTTGACACCTTACTCTAGCCTAGTGTAATTGGTTACATGACATTTACTACTAAGGCAAAAAAAATGCCTCAGTAACCCATCGGTAAGGATCACAAGGCCGCATGCACTAACTGTGAAGCACTATTTTACATGAATGGGCATGCTAACGGTTGTTAGCAATGTTGGGGAAAGTTACTTTGAAAAGTAATGTGTTACAATATTGTATTACTCCAAAAAATATACATAATTGCATTACTTGGTTACTTTTTCATGGAAAGTAATGAATTGCATTACTTTTGCATTACTTTTTGTCACCTTTGCTGAGCATGTTCATTTGTGTTTTTTTAAAAACAAAAAAACTCAAAAGTTTAATTTTTTGGCAACTGTAAAGACACTTTCACACTGAAAGTGATATTAATAAGCCTCTGGCTGAAGCACCTCTGCCTCTGCACTTACTCCCCATTTCTCTCAACATAGGGACAGAAGTGATGTCAGTGAAAAATAATTGGAAAACAAAGTAACTTGGGTTACTTGTTTGAAAAACTCAAACATTTAATTTTAAATTTAAAAGTAATGTGTTACTTTACTAGTTAATTGAAAAAGTAATCTGATTACATAACTTGTGTTACTTGTGATGCGTTACCCCCAACACTAGTTATATACACCTCTTTGATTTACATAGGTGAAAAAAAAAAGAAAGAACTGCAACTTGCATTGATATTTTATAGTAAACTAATCCAGTGAAAAAAAGAAATGTCACTGGATTAGTGACATTCTTTTTTAAGTAAGACGTAAGTTATATTACAACTCGAATTCCGGAAATGTTGGGACGTTTGTTTTGTTTTGTTTTTGAATAAAATGAAAATTAAGTTAATTGACATCAGGTATGTAACATGCTTAGCTATAAATGGGATGTCTTAGAGAGGCAGAGTCTCTCAGAAATAAAGATGGGCTCGCCAATCTGTGAAAGAGTGCGTAAAAAGATTGTGGAATACTTCTAAAACAATGTTTCTCAACGTCAAATTGCAAAGGCTTTGCCAATCTCATCTTCTACAGTGCATAACATCATCAAAAGATTCAGAGAAACTAGAGAAATCTCTGTGTGTAAGGAACAAGGCCAAAGACCTTTGTTGGAGCCCGTGGTCTTCGGGCCCTCAGATGACACTGCATCACTCATCAGCATGATTCTGTCATCGACATTACTAAATGGGTCCAGGAATACTTCCAGAAACCACTGTCGGTAAACACAATCCGCCGTGCCATCTGCAGATGCCAACTAAAGCTGACTGATTTGTGACAATCAGACAAAATGATTGATTTGTGACAGAAAACTGCATCAGAAAAATTCAATAGAGTTTGGAGTATAGCACCCAAACAAAACCTCACAGGAAACAATTTTATGATATCAACTTCAAATTTGGAACATAACTTGGTTAGACATATGGCTTTGAGTTTATAGCGATTTAAAGTGCAACATATTTATAAAGTATTTATTTTATATAAAATAATAAAATAGTATACTACATTATCTTTACTGCAAACTTCAACTTTCATAACTTTTTTATACTTTATCTTTAAAAAGAGACCAAACTTAGGTCTGTATTCCAGAATGTTCAGGAATTGATGGCTCTTTATGGTTGCGTCCCTTTTAGAGTTAGATTGGTCAAAAAAACAACAACAAAAAAAAGCAGTCTGACAAATGACTCTCTCAATCAGACTGTGTTATATGAATATGAATAAATGACTGTAATGAACAGATTCTTGAATAAATAAATAAATCAAAATCAGCTACTGACAAAACTACTGGCAGAATTGCTTTTTTAGTTAAAGAAAAACTCAAAAGATGCTATCAAAACAGCTGATTTTATGAACAGATTCTTGAATTCTGACTCACTGAATCTGAATCAGATTCACTTTCTGACTGGAGCGCAATAATTGCGGTTTTAATTCAAGAAAAAAAAATATATTTAAATGTTATTGTTCTTATGGACCAATTCTTAAATATGTTTAAAAAATTGACAAAATCACAGCAAAAATTGCTATTTTAAAAACCCTAAAATATGTGTGAACAAAGGACTGAGTTATTCCTGAACTTACAAATGACTCTCTGAATCAGATTCATTTACTGACTGCCATAAATGTTACTTTATTTAAAAGAAAAACATTAAAATGTGATTTAAAAAAAAAAAGATTCTTACAATTCTTATGAACAAATGACTCTTATGATTGCAGAATTAAACAAAAAACAATCTGACAAATGACTCCCTGAATCTGAATCAATCTGGTGCAGTAACTGGAAGACTGTCATTAATGCAATTTTAATTCAAGAAAAACTTGAAATTTGATCAAAACAACTAATTCTAGTGTATGTATGACTCTTGTGTGGTTCAAAAACAACTATAGTTTGAATCATTGCCTTCCTGATTGTGAATCAGACTCACTGACTGACTGGAAGAGCATCTTAAATGCTTGTATTATTTTCTCATGAATGAGTTATTTTCATAGACTTCTTAAATTGGTTATAAAAAAAAACAAAAACAAAAAAAAAACAAATCAGACTCACTTACTGACTGGATGAATGTCAGAAACAATATAAAAATGAAAGAAAAATATTAAAAAGCATAAATGACTCCTATGAACAGATTCTTAATTTGGTCAAGAAGACAAAAAGAGCTAGTGTTTGAATCAGACTAACAAATGACTCACTGAATCTGAATAACTGACTGGATAATTAAAGAAAAACATTCAAAGATGATCAAAAATATGGATTTTTATGAACAAATTATACTTATGGAGTGATTCTCGAAAAGGCCAGAAGAACCTGTCTGCAAAAAGACTCACTGAATCACTAAATCTGACTCACTTGATAAATGTTATTTTTAACAAATATAAATAACTGACTGATTCTTATAAACAAATGACTCTTATGAACAAGGAGTCAAAAGGAGTTGCTGTTTGAATCAGACTATCAGATGACTCACTGAATCAGAATTAAGACTCACTAACTGACTGACTGGAGAGTTAAAGAATAAAAGATGATCATTTGAATGAACAAATTAGCTTTATGAAGTGATTCCTGAATCGACCAAAAAGACCAGTGTGAAAAAAAGACTCACTGAATCATTCAATCTGACTCACTTTCATGATGACTGCCATAACTGTTATTATATTTAATGAAAAATAATAAAATCTGATCAAAAAACATATCGGTTTTGTTTAAGTTATGAGTTATAAGAATGGATTGTGTTTGAGGAATATATTTCAGAGCTTATATAAATGTTAAATTTGATTAAGATAATCATGCATTTGGCTCCATGTTGATTGGAAAGTTTCAGTGACTAACATCAAACTTTGAATCACTCACAACAAGCCCAGTGAAATACCCACAATCCCCTGGGATTATGGGTTTTCAGAAAGGCCTTGAACATACTGAAATATGCAGACACAAGATGCCTCAACACTGGACTTTAACCTCAAACGTGTGCTGAGCCACGACAGAACGAGACTCTGACGACTGTGGAAATCGTGTTTAATAAGACGAAAGGATTCGCATTCGACGACTCACCCGTCATTGGAGCAGGTCAGAAACCTCTTTAATTTTGGGATGCCAGCAGCCATCATTCAGGATAGTTGTGTGACCCTACAAGACCACAGATTAAGATCAGGATGCAAAGAGCAAATTAAACAACATTAAATTTGAACCATACTCAAAAATAAATCTAAATAAAAAATAGGAATACAATTAAAACAAACAAATAGTTTGAATCATAAATAAATAAATACACATACATACTCAGTAAAATACCAATAAATAATTTAAATAATACTAATAAATACAATTAAAATCTGAATGAAATTCCAAAAGATCATTTGAATCATTAACAAATAAATAAAATATAAATATAATTATAATAAATTTATTTGAATCATATTAATACATCTGGATACAATTCCAAAAGTTTGGTTCAAATAAATAAATAAATAAATAAATAAATAAATAAATAAATAAATAAAAATAAAATCTGAATTAAAATCTAATAAATAATTTGGATAAAATTAATAAAATAAATATAAATGTTTAATACTATTCCAATAAATAATTGAATCACAATAATACATAAATAAATAAAATAATTATATTAATCATTTGAATTATAATTTGAATTATAATAATACATGAAAAAAAAAATCTGGATAAAATTCCAAAAGTTTGAGTCAAATAAGTAAATATATACTAGAAAAATAATAAATAATTTGAATAATTTGAATCATGTTAATAAATAAATAAAAATAACATTTGCACAATTCCAATGAATAATCTGAAACATATTAATACATACATACATAAAAACAATATCTAAATAAAATTACAACGAATAATTGAATAATAAATAAATAAAAATCTGAATAAAATTCCAATAAGTAATTTGAATCATATTAATACATCTGGATACAATTCCAAAAGTTTGGTTCATATTAATACATAAATAATTAAAATCTGAATTAAAATCTAATAAAAAATTAGATTATTTGAATCATATTAATAAAATAAATATAAAACTTTAATACTATTCCAATAAATAATTGAATCACATTAATACATAAATAAATAAAAATAATATCTGAATAATAATTTAATTATATTAATAATTTGAATTATAATTTGAATTAAAAATCTGGATAAAATTCCAAAAGTTTTAGTCAAATAAATAAATAAATAAATTAAATAAATAAATAAATACTAGAAAAATAATAAATAATTTGAATAATTTGAATCATGTTAATAAATAAATAATAATAGCATTTGCACAATTCCAGTGAATAATTTTAATCATATTAATACATACATACAAATATCTAATTATTAATTATTAAAAACGTATTATTATTATTATTATTATTATCTAAATAAAATTACAATAAATAATTTAATCCTATAAATAAATAAGTAAATTAAATAAAAATCGGAATAAAATTACAATAAATAATTCGAAAAAGCTGATTATATAATATAATAATTTTTTTTGGTCTTACTATGGATGATTATCAATGTAAATTATCAAAGAAATGGTACTTTAGAATTATTTATATCTTTCTTACTAAACACCACTACTAATAAATATCAGCCTAACATGAATAAAATGATTGAATGAATACTCTGTTTGACATTCACACTCTACAGAAGAAAAACCGTTTCCAATGTTGACTTTAAAGTGTTAATTTAGACAGGAAATGAGCGTCCAATCAAAGAACATCAGAACGCTTTTATAAAGTCATTCTGAGAGAATAAATAATGCTGTCAGTGATTGTGTGTAATGATGAGCACATGCTGCATTGTTTAAAGTGCATTATTAAAGCATGCCATTCATCCGCCGCATCATAAACATCTTCTGAATACTTTATTGCAGCATTCGTTCATTTGACCTTCACGACGGCCAAAGACACACACTGGCCTCATGGGACACAAAACACAGATTGAGAGCAGATATCTGGCTCCATCCTCACATGGGTTGACCCAGAAACGCATCACGCATCACAACTGCTTCCTGTCAGTCAGAGACTAAACAGGAAACAAAAGATGGTTTGTTTGGAGCTACTGACCGCTAATAACACCCACAAAAACTATTAAATATTGTTTAATAGTTTTAAATTAAATTAAATAAAATATAAAACTAAAAACTTTAAAACAAGTACTAAATTTTTTTTTTAGCTTAATTTTTTTTTTGTGCTTTCGTTCTTTATTAGTTGTAAAAAATTTTATTTTTAATGTTTTTGAAAGAGTCTTTTCTTCTCACCAAGGCTGCATTTATTTGATCAAAAACACATTGGAAATTGTGAAATATTCTTACAATTTAAAATAACTATTTTCTATGTGAATATATTTTAAAATATAATTATTCCTGTGATGCAAATATGAATTACTATCATTAGCGCTCAATTATTAATAATAGCTGTTATTATTATCAAAGCTGAAAGCAGTTGTGCAGCTTCATATTTTTGTGGAAACTGATACATTATATCTTTCAAGATTCACAGCTGAATAAGTTATTTAATTTATTTAATTTTTTGCCACATTATAAATGTCTTTAATGTGACTTTTTATCCATTTAATGTGTCCTTAATGAGTAGAAATATTTTGTTTTTTTTTGTTTTTCAACTAAATATTACTTATCCCAATGTATCTCAGTTTCAACAAAAATATTGTGCAGCACAACTGTTTTCAACATTAATAATAATAATAATAATAATAATAATGTTTCTTGAGCAGTTAATCAGCATATTAAAATGATTTCTGAAGATCATGTGACACTGAAGACTGGAGTAATGATGCTGAAAATACAGATTCGATCACAGAAATAAATTACAGTTTAACACATATTCACATAGAAAACAGTTATTTTAAATTGCAATAATATTTCACAATTTTTTGTGTTTTTGATTAAATCAATGCAGCCTTGGTGAGCAGAAGAGAGCAAAAAGGTAATATTACTACATACTACAGTAGTACACAAGTGTGTCTGTAGTGTACGCCAAGCGTGCTCACATGTGGAAGTAATAACTATGATAATAAAACTGACTGCATTCAAGTATTTCTGTTATGGATGTCCAGTTGGCATCTTTCAACAGCAAAACAAGACATTGACAATGATTGAAGAAAACAATATTTATGTCTGATGCTGAAACGCTCTCGCTAGGGTACATAACGAACCCAAAGAGGATTCCAATCAAAGCGGTTTGTCACACTACATTAGTGCCGCGAGCATCGGTCACACACTGATTACCGACGGACAGTGTGTCTGCGGACGGGCCGAAGGACCAGGTGCAATATTTAGTGTGCGCTGACCTTTCTGATGTAGTTCATGTACACCTCATTACACCTCAGTCAACAAACAGCGTCCAGATGCAGCAAACAAACAGAGAAACTCCGAGCATGTGAACAAGCAGAGCAGACACCGAGCACAAATCAGACAAAAACCACTGCTTTGTCTCTTTCTGACCCTTATAATTAAAGGGAACGCTCAACTCAAAATGAAAACTCACTGGTCAAATGTAAGACAATGGCTACTGCCACTTTAAGAGTCAAAAAAGCATATACAGGCAACACAAAATACAGACTCCTGATGATATACTGAGGTCTTATGAAGCGAAACGATCGGTCTGTGCAAGAAACTCAACATTTTTTACAACATTATTACCTTTAATCCAGAGCCTCAGGTCTGGAGTGATGTCTGGTTCAATCATTGTTTTGAATCAGTTCTTTTTAGTAGGGATGTCACGATATCAAAACCTCACGATATGCCAATATTAAAGATATTCAGTCAAGATCAGTGAATGATTTTCTTTTGTTGTTTGATTAACATTAATATCAGGCAGTGTGTTTATTAGGCTGCTGTCTCTTTAACACCAAACACATGCAGATCTAAAAGTACTGTTACACATGTGTTTTCTTTCTCATCTGTTTACGTTCACTTAAGACAAAAAACAGCTGTGTTTATGATGATATACTGACATAGTTTTCTGCAAACTGGTCAATTAATATGAAAGAAGTCAGTTCTGGCCCAGAACAACCTTTTCTGCAGTGAAATGCACGCAAACAAGGTGCAAGTTCTTTCCACTCCTGCACTTAAATAGTTTTAAAGCACATTAAAATGCGAATGCAGAAATCGAAGTGTACGCGACTTATCGAATACCCGGTTCTTGGAAATTTGGAACCGGTTCTAAAATGGAACCAGTTTTCGATATCCAACGCTAGCTATATGTGGAGAAAAATGCACAGCAGTCAGTTCATTTTTTAAATATGTTGTTAGGAGCCATGGATATTAATTCTGAGTTTTATCATATGCTTTTTTGACTCTCAAAGTGCCGGCAACCATTGACTTGCATTTTATGAACCACCAAGGAAATCACTGTTCTACTAAAGTCATCTTGGATCGAGGGGGAGTAAATGAACAGCATATTTAAATTTTTGGGTGAACCATCCCTTTAAGGTTTCTATATGCAAATGAGTCTTTAAAGTTACCTTGGTATTGGCCATGTCCACAATATACTGATCTCCTTTGATGCACTCAAGGACCTGGAATCCATCACGGTCCAGAACTTTGGCCTGTGAGTTTCCGGCCACCACCAGAATAACGTCACCGGTGATGCTGTACTGCAGAGACCTGATCTGATGACTGCAACACACACACACACGATTTTACAAGAGATGATCGATATAAAAGAGATCACATCACAGTTTGATTATTACAGGCACTGGTCAGATAGCAGATATTTTAAAAATATTTTAATATTTAAATTAAATATATTTTTATTAAAACAATAAAAAAACAGCATTTATTGTAAAAGTAGTATAGTAATTATTAAATAATTAAAAGCATACTTTTAATTTATTTTATACTATAATGTATTAATGCCTTCACTTTAACTACATAGAATCATAGACTGTGCTGATACAAAATCAATCAATACATTTTTTACCAATTTATATAAGTATAAATATTTTATATATAAATAATTTTACTTAAAATATTAAAATTATTATATTAAAAATGATTAAATACAAAGTTGGTTTATATATATATATATATATATATATATATGTTTATGTGTGTGTATATACATTTATCCATTCCGTATAAAAATGTTATTTTGCTTTATAGAAACTATCACTGGTAATAAATAAGATAATGGTAATAAGGCTGTATTTTCTTCAAATAGGCAGGCTAGTTAATATTTAAATAATATTTTTATTGTATTACTTTGGTGTGATATATACAGTGGGGAAAAAATGATTTGATCCCCTGCTGATTTAGTACGTTTGCCCACTGACAAAGAAATGATCAGTCTATAATTTTAATGGTAGGTTTATTTGAACAGTGAGAGACAGAA
>JAUZSZ010000110.1:2431147-2442549 GCA_034780575.1 Labeobarbus marequensis | reverse complement strand
ATTTTCAAAATATATTCTGTATGTGTGTGTATTTATATATACATAATAAATATACACAGTACACACACATATATTATATAAATAAAAACTTTTATTTTGGCACTTGTGAAATTAATTGCAAATTAATCGCACATCAATTACCCAAAAGATTCATTATTGTCTTAGAAAAGATTAGACATTACAAAAAAGTAGCTTTAGAAAGAAATATTTTGATTCAGCATGTGATTTTTCTAACAATTTTTTTTTTTTTTTTATGAAACGATGCTCACAATGTGAAACTATGCGGCAATGAGTGAGTCATTGAATCATTCATACAACCAATTCATTCAAATGTATAATTAATTCAGAAATGAAACAGTGAGTGATTCATTGAACCGATTTGCTCAAATGGATGATTCATTCAGAAACGAAGCAAGGGACTTTCTTAATGAACGAGTCACTGCATCATTGACTCACTTGATTCCTTCAAAACCGCAGATTCATTCGGTAATGAATCACCGTTGTGTAAAATAGACAACATTACATCTAAAATGTAACACAAAATTAATTTCTTGTTCATTGGACTGTTATATAAATCAATATCACATTTGCAATGGTGCAGATATTGGGGAAAAACAGCACTCTTGTTGGTGTGATATTACTAAACCATATCATATGATATAAATATAAGAGGATAATTTTTTGTGCCCATATCTTGAATTTTAAGCTCATTCACGCAGTCAGTCATCATCCTGCATCATGTTCATCAATGTAAGATGACATACAGGTCTGTACGTCAAATGCCTTAAACTGACAGATAATATCGTAAACAGTGAAAAAAGCAAATAAGATCACTCACAGTTTCCTCAGATTGTCGAGAGCAGAGAAAGGACCGTTCATGTCCTCGATGGTCCATGAGATTTCATTATACTTCAGATCTCTGGAGAAATCAGAGAAACCACACTATTAAAATCCACACTCAGACAACACAACTCGTAAAGCTGCTGCGACACAAACAGACACCCAAACCCCCTGTTCTTCTTCTTCTATGGTCACAACCTCTCTAACATCCCTGCATTTAACACATTTTACCATGATTACTGTACAGAATTCTGCTGACTTTGCTCCAAAGTTGCAAAAAATAAAAACACATCAGTTTCAACTTGATTCTCCATCAATCATTTTTTAGAAAAATCAGTGCGTCTCAAATCTGCTCATCAGGATCTTTTGAGCGTTTGTTTCCAGAAGCTTTGCTTTCACTGTTCCTCAGCGGAGGAATGATCTTCATCTCACATCTTCTGAGGAGCCTTTATTTCTTCATCTCTCCATCAGCATTGGATTGCATTATAAGACATATTACTGGAGTGATGACTGACATTTAGATCATTTTATGTAAGTATCTGCTGCACTGTTATAAGGATCTCATTGGTTTACATTACAAGCTTCAGAATTTCATCATTTCTTGTCCATATAAATATTTCAGTTTTTTTCAGTTTTTCACTTTATTGTTGGAATTTCTTCCAAAAATTGTCTCGTATCCCATAGCACTTTCTGTCTAACATTAATTAACAGCAGTACATATTACACAATACAATACACACACACACACACATAAAAGTACACATTGTGTTTCAGTTGAAAAATTTATTTCAACTGAACTAAAAATGATAAAAGGTGTTCCACAGGGTTCTATTTTAGCACCAGTTTTATTTTCTATTTATATTAATGATACTGGTCATGTGATGGCCTTGGCTAGAATTCATTTATATGCTGATGACACAATTATTTACACAGTGGCACATTTATTTGGTGAATGAAGCCATAGAACTCTCGCAAGAATATTTTCAGTTACTGCGACTGTCGTTGTTCAACTTAAAATTGGTTTTAAACTCAAATAAAACAAAATACATGCTTTTCACTCGTTGCCGCAGTTAAACAGATGATTCTATTTTAACTTTCCAAGGAGAATCTATTGAAAGAGTAAATTGACACAAATACTTGGGTATATGGCTGGATGACAAACTGGGATTTTATGTACATACTGAAAAACTTTTTAAAAAGATTAGACTAAGGTTGGGTGTTCATTTTCGCTTAAAGAGGTGTTTTACTTTTGAAGCAAGAAAGAGAATTGTACAGGGTTGTTTCCTCTCGTGTTGGATTATAGTGATGTGATCTATATGCGTGCAGTTTTATCTTCACTTCAAAAGTTGGAATATGTATACCATGCTGCTTTATGTTTTGTGACGAGTGCTTCTTCACGCACTCATCATTGTACATTTTCTTCTTGTAAAACTCATGAAAACTTGGCTCAAGCATTTGACCCACAATCTTAGAATAGTTAGATATCAATCTCGCCAGTTGAGCTTTGAGTAGAACAGCTATGCCAAGCATATATTCCATATTGTACAATACTCTGTATTACAGATTGAAGAAACGTGAGCGAAATCAGTTTGTTTGCTCCAAAAGACCTTAGTCTCCTGAGAAAATACGTAAATACGCTGTTGTACTTTACAACAAACATACTCTATATGTGCACTCCATGATAAAGCAGCGTCCACATAGACACCCAAGTATTTATATGCAGACACTATTTCAATCAGTGTATTATGTATAGTCACTCATGTTTGATACATGTTGTCTGGAAGTCCAAAGATAATTTCCTTTGTCTTCTTTTCATTTATAACAAGTGAATTCCTCTCACACCACTCCACTAATCTATCTGTACAATACTGATGCATACTGAGATCATCTTCACTCCCCAATAAATAAAATAACACTGTCTCATACGAGAACTTCAATATATATCTGTTTACACTGTCAGATTTACAATCATCTGTATACAAAGTAAAAAGAAAAGGTGAGCTCACACACCCCTGAGCAACTCCTGAATGTTGAATTCGAATAAGTCTGATTAACTTTAACTATCTGTGTTCTACCTATCAAAAATGAATAATACCAATGGATCAAATATGGATTTACTTTCATTTGAATCATTTTTGTCAGTAGACGCTCTGGCTGTATTGTATTGAATGCAGAATGTATCTGCACCAAATAGCATACGTTATGCTCCGTTTGAGACTATGAGCTGTTTTTTCCTCTATATGCTCACTGTATTATATTATGATGAGCCATAAAAGCCTAATGCATCAAATATGATAATCAACAAATTCACATATGCAACGACTGTTGTGTCGTCTGACTCACGGACACTTTAATATTCATATTGTAAAGCCCCCAAATAAAAAAAAAAAAGGCATTCAGATATGCTGATAATCAGTTCAACTGAAAGCTCCACTTGATTAAACATTGTTTATTATGATTTTCAAACCATTTGCAATATTAAATCAGAAAAATGCAGAGAATTTGTCATCAAAATGAGAGACCTGCTGCAAGTACATGCAGTGCTTCAGTATAATAATTACAGTTTATGCAAACCCTAACCCACTACTTGTTCTGGGTTCATTCTCAGCATAACAGGAGGAGATTTTTGCGACATGTGACCATGATATCATCAGTTCATACCTTATAAAGTTCACTGCCAAACACTGAATCTGTACATGCAAAACAAGAGTCTTTTCCAAACCGGATTCAGGAGCAAAACAACTCTGAGATGCAGGTTCAAGACTGGGTTGAGTCATTAATACAAGCGTTTTTCTGCTTGACTGGCATTACAGGGAACTTCTGGCTGGGTTTGCGCTCTCTTCCCAAATCCAGATCTCAACCGTGACCCAACGATGTCCTCTTCATTAATCTGATCACAAACTGCCTGGTGGATCTTCCAGACACACTGGCGCAGTTTGTGAACAACTGGTTCATGGGTAGAAGCTACTGCGGCGTGCTTCAGTTTTCATCCGATCTCTCAGAGACCAGCAGCATCTTCTCCACTATGTTCATCTGGACTGGAAAAATAATCTGAGGAAGGAAGCTTGTTTTGATGATTAGTGGCAAAACATGTAAACAACGCTTGAGTGATTATCAATTAGTTGTTTGTACACACGTATGTAAATACCTCTTGTTTTTGTATGAAATGTGTGAATCGTAGTAAAAGAGTATTCAGCTGGTTTATTTTTTCCACCACCAAAGCAAAAACAGAAGCGCTTTGGTAATCGCTGCCAGCGATCACTGTAATTATCTTCATTATGCCACTTAACAAATTATAAATCTGCACGAATGCAATTCTCCTCAATGTTATTTACAAAAACAAAGGAGGACAGCAAATTATAATTAACATATTGAAAGTATATTTGGGTGTTTCAGCAACTACGGGCACTTTTGACTCTACAAAACTGAAAAAAAAAATCAACCCCTGTGAATTTTATCATTTAATCTAGTTTATTTTTTATGTTTTTCAACTCTTCTTACAAAATGTCCTTACCGCAACGTTGCAATTGCAATAATGTTCATTATAAACATTTTTCTTTTTTTAATTTCTATAAAAATGTAATATATTTCAATAGCTTTTTCAAATTGTGCGCAGTTTTGTAAATTATTAAAAAATAATATACAAAACAGGGGATTTCATGGTTTTCTCTATGCCATGTAAAATTTATACTTAGTAACCTTAGATGCCAATTGTTTCCATACACACTAAATACAACATATTTAGCTTTTTATGACAGATGTTGAAATTTGAATGTGAAAATCATCTCAACTTAAGTTTTAATTTTTTTTTTTTTTTGCAAATAAAAATAGGAAAAAAATGAATAAAGCAGAGCTGCGGTAATGACTCTTGTGTCGGTAAGGACACAATGTTAAAATGCCATGAAATCAAGAACAGGTTACTGTAGAGAACAACAGTGAAAGAACAGAAAACACTGAATATTTGTAATTTAATATACAGTAAACCTTGAGTTTGTCTTTACCGCAACACCTAAATTTACTGCGGTAAAGACGTTGCGGAAATGACATTTTTGCTAATATTGCAGCTTATTGTCAGCTAGCAAGGTCTACTCTGTTAGTTTTGACTCTTAACATCTTAATATACATGAATTAAACAGTAATATACATTTATTTTTAAAATGTAGTTCAAAGTACAGAATTACTAAGCTGTATGGTAAGGACACACAATAAATACTGACACAGAAAAGATGATATTTCCTCATATATTTATATATTCACTATATATATTATGTTTTTGGGATCTTGTGAGTGAGGTAGTGAGGTGGCCCATGTCTGTCATGCTAATTTCTGTTTCCATAGAAACTAGACTTGTTTGTCTTTGATAAAGTGTCATAATAAAAGCCTTTTTTCTTTGTTGCGGTAAGGACTCAAAAGTGTGGGACAAGCACATTTAGTTGAAAAAATCATAAAAATGATGCTGTATATTAATATGTATATTAAACAATTCCATTTGAAATCATGTCAAATTGTAATTCAATTAGCTTATTTTACGTATCTCAACATTGTGACCAGAGTTGGTGTTTGGACATATAAATGCTTCCTAATTTCATATTAAATCACATTAATCATTAATTATATTTTTTGTCAAGGTGTGTAACAACACTGTGAATATATCTATATAGCATAATATGACAAATTTTAACATAAATCTAAAATTTCACTGCTGGGATTTAAAAGTGCCCGCAGTTGCAGAAACACCCATATATAATATATAATATTTTGCCAAATATAATTAGTCAATATAATGTGTATATATACTTATATTGATTATAATGAGCTAATTTCTCTTTTATTTATGAACTGATTTCGGTAGCACTTTACAATAAGGTTGTATTGGTTAAGATTAACTAGATTAGTTAACATGACCTAACAATGAAAAATAATTAATATTGACACTAATTTCAACATTTGTTAATGAAATTATTAAAACACAAAGTAGTTTCTGTTAACATTAATGGACATGAGCCAACATGAATTAACAAAGAACGGCTGTATTTTTATTTACTAATGTTAACAAAGATTAATAAACACTGAATTGTTAATTATAATAATGTTGTTAATGCATTAACTAATAGGACCTTGAAAGTGTTTCCGTAATTTCAGTAACATTTAAACAAATTTTGTAACTATAGTCTTTATATAGTTATACTGAATACTACTATACTTGTATAGTATTTCTAGATTTCCAAGGTTACCAGTAAACATTATTTTAACCATGTGTAAACAAAAACAACCTAATAAGCTGCAATTAAGGTGCATTGAATATTAAAATGCGTTTCAAATATAAAGCAAATATGGCTATCATTACCCATTTTACTCTCAGTAATTAATTCAATACATTTCATAATTTAAAAGTTCAGTTTAGAAGTATCAGTATTATATCGAAAACAAAATAATTTCAAAAATAATGTGCCTAATATTTTTTTTGACAGTATAACAATAAAATTACAGTAATCTGAGCGTAGCCTTTGTAAAACAGCAAAACATAAACATGCAAAAAAAGTACTGTAAACTATTAGTAAATGCATTAACGTTTACACAGAATTATCATTTGCATTTACAATTTACAAGTTATAAACTTGATTTAAAAAAATCACACATTTGTCATTTTCATGCATTAAAAATTATAATCAATATTGTGTATATATAATTTAAATAAATGATATTTTAATTTTTTTTTTAGAAATGTTAAATAATTCCTCATAAAATGACAGTTTACACAATTTTAATTTAAAAAAAAACTTTCTTTTTATTATTTTCAAATCATTTGCAATACATATTACACAAAACGGTGGTTGAAAAGATTCAGGCTTTCATAAAAATGTGTCCTTTTCAGAAAAGACTGCCCTGTTGAACCTGACGACTAGAACAAACACACGAGAGCATGATGTTTCTGTTCATCACGTCCACCACCACCGCATCTCAATCAAGACCAGCATCCATGAGGACCTTACCAACCACAGATAGTGTTTCAGCAGTACAAAACATCTAGAATAAGTGCCAACTCGGACAGTTTATGAACACACTGACTGCACAGACACCAATGATTAATTATAAATGAATACGTTATGCAAGCTGAAGAATACATATCAGAAGTGTTTATTTCGGTTTTTCCATGGCTGCTTGAGTGAACATTACTCAGTATCAGTAAATATAAAGACTGAAGTCCTGGAGTGATGAGAGGGTCAGGCTGCTGTAGGGTCAGGGTGTCCGTCAAATGACCTCGAGAACAACACGACCTTCACTGTCATCAATGGAGCTTCTCCAGTTTGGCCTGAAGGCATTTAAAGTTGCGTATAATGTCCTGCAGAGCTGCGTTTGGACTCAAGGACTGCAGCTCCACCAGATACCTGCAGATGTTATCTAGACAAGCGTTAGTAAACCTCCGTCTGCAATCAACCAAAGAGTGAGTGACAATAAAATATGACTCTGGAAGCAGGGTTGCCAGGTTTTCACAACAAACCCACCCAATATCTGGCTGAGATACAACTATCTGTAAATCTGGAATCTGAGGGTGCAAAAAAATCTAAATATTGAGAAAATTGCCTTTAAAGTTGTTCAAATGAAGTTCTTAGCAATGCATATTACTAATCAAAAATGCTTTTGTGCTGCAGGGTCACAGGTGTGTATTATAATATACAGAAGATGTGGTGGGCATGACGTTTACCTGTCATAGGTGGGCACTCGGCTGGGGTCATTCACGTATCCTGACAGGAGCACATGGATGCACTCCACCAGGTGCAGTGGTTTCTTCAGGCGCTGCCAACACGGGTCCTGGGTGAAACACAGAAATCATCATTATTATTATTAACATTTAAATATGCACTGTTTACACTTCAGAATCTTAGTGTTACTTTATCAAGTTACACGACAAACACTTCAACTTTTAGATACAGCAATAATAATAACTAAAAAAAAAAAAATATTAACAAATGAATGTGAAATTTAGAAAAATAAAAACAACCAGTGTCAAGCAAGTGTAATTACATAATTTTATATAATTATAAAACATAAGTAAAGAAATATATAACTACTGTTAAGCAATCTTTGAAAGGATTATGGACTAATAAAAATATTAAATAAATATAAGATAAATTTTATAATAATAAATTAATAAGCAATTATAGAATTTAGAAAAATAAAACATATAGTTACTGTTTAGTTATCCTTATGATAGATTAAAAAAAACATTAAATTTTTTAAGATTATTATGGATCAATTAATGAAATAATGAAAAATTAAAAAATACTAAATATTTTTAAAATAAGTAAAAGCCATTCTTAATAGTATTACAGATTAATAAATTCAAAATGTATTAAATTAATAAAATAATATTTATTTTCTTCATTTAAAATTAAATTTATCATTAAAAAAAACCATAAGTAAATAAATATATTACTACCATTAATCAATCCTTAAGAGGATTATGGACTAACAAATAAATACAAATGTAAAAATTTAAAAATAAAAATGAAATAAGAAATTGATAAGAAAAATTTTAATAATAATAGCCATTACTGTTAAGCAACCCTTAAGAAGATTATGAGATAAGTGAAATTTGAGATTAAAATAGAAGCTGCTAATCTAAACAGTAATAGTTTTCACTGATTTCTCGCACCCGTGTCTTGAAGAGTTGGTCGTAAACCTCCAGCAGTCGTGGAAGCTGAACTCCTATCTCCTGCATGGTGAAGGTGACGAAACCCATGTCCCAGTTCAACCGGCACACTTCCTGTTCCAGAAACTTCACCAGGAAGTCTGAACACAATCACATACAAGATCAGATGACGCTTTACATTCACACATACAGCAGACGCTTTTACCCAAAGCAACTTACAAGAGAGGAACAACATTTTTTAAACATTAAACATACTTGAGTATTGAAAGTAAAAGTACAAGTAATTGCAAAATGGAAAAGGAGCAAATAAACATAAAAAATGTTGAGCAGCAAGATTGTGTTCAGTTTGAACTCTTTCTTCCATTTTGTATCTTTGTGTAAGAATAAGAGTCTCTTTAATTCCGACATAAGAAAACATTTCTGGAATCTGCATCTGAAATAGCATTTAGATGTATTTACACATGTATCTCAGAGGGGACATTGATGCATTTAAACTGCAGTTACAGATGCATAAATAATGCTCTGTTTAAACATAAAACGCTGAATACTGATATTTAAAATGATCCAAAACATGAAAAAAAAGTCAAAATGTGAAATTAAAACCACCAGTAGGTGGCAGCAAGTGACTCTTAATGAGTGAGTCATTGAGATTCAACTGATTCATTCAAACGACTGATTCATTCAGGAACAAAGCATTTGACTGTTAGTGAGCGAATCACTGACTCATTTGTTCAATTGATTCGTTCAAACGACTGATTCATTCAAGAACAAAGCATTTGACTGTTAATGAGCAAATAACTGACTCATTTATTCAATTGATTCGTTCAAGCGGCTGATTCATTCAGAAACAAAGCATTTGACTGTTAATGAGTGAATCACTGAATCATTTGTTCAACCGATTCGTTCAAACTACTGATTCATTCAGGAACAAAGCATTTGACTGTTAGTGTATGAATCACTGAATCATGTATTCAACCGGTTCGTTCAAAAAGCTGATTCATTCAATAAGTAAACAGTGCTGTGTTCTTGGTTTGGAACTATTTTTGTTGGCAAAATTGAGCAAAAACAGGCGATATTGTGTCTAAAATCTAAGTCGCTTAATGCCAACTTTATTAAACTTGTATAAAATGATTATTACATTTATCATGCAGATATCTGGAGAAAAAACTGCATTCTTTGTGTGATATTATAGATTTACTATATTAAATATATATAAAAAATAAACAAAAAATAAAAAATAAATATAACATGTATACACAGTGTCATTTTGCCATCTACAATTTAGAATGCCTTGGATTTAGAGTTTTAATAGAATAATTCTCTGGGTGTGTTTTTGTGATATACTCAATGCCTAATCGCACTTCATTACAAAAACATTTACCATATCATTGACTTGAGTGGAAAATGAAATTACCTAATGGGAAGTACCGAGGTGTTCCTGCGTATAACTTCCCCAGCGAGACGAGCTTCAGGCTCAGAGCGGTAATGCGGTCCGCCGGGCTCTTGACCACACTGTCACTCAGCTCTGAAACACAGCAGCAGCAGGCGTCAGACGCAGCGCCCCACAGGAAGAGGAAGAGGTCAGCGAGAGCTCCTACCCTTCTCCATGATCTCCTGCCACAGCGAGTGAACCAGGATGGGGTCCGAGTGTCCGGCGCAGTGAATGATGGCCAGCTTACACTCCGACAGCCGGAAATGATCCGCAAACTCACCATAGAGCTGCAGACAGACCAACACAACAATAGGGCTGTCAAAACCACTCAAAAACTAAACTTCAACTTTGCACTTAAACATTATCAATATTCAAATATCCGAAGGCATAGTTTCAGTTAGGGGGGAAAAAGCCACAAGAGGGCGCATCGAGCAAGATATTACTAATGCATGTTTATTAAAGCAATAAAATATCATCACTATCTGTGAAACACTGAATTATCTTTATAAACCAATTATATGACTCTGGAGCACAAAAGCAGTCTTAAGTCGCTGGGGTATATTTGTAGCAATAGCCAAAAATACATTATATGGGTCAAAATTATAAATTTTTCTTTTATGCCAAGATATTTAGTAAATTTCCTACCATATATCAAAAAATAATTGTTGATTAGTAATAGGCATTGCTAAAAACTTAGTTTGGACAACTTTAAAGGCGATTTTCTCAGTAATTTGATTTTTTTGCACCCTCAGATTCCAGATTTTCAAATAGTTGTATCTCGTCCTATCCTAACAAACCATACATCAGGGGAAAGCTTATTTATTCAGCTGAAATTCATTTATTCAGATGATGTATAAATCTCGATTTTAAAAAAATTGACCCTTGTGACTGGTTTTGTGGTCCAGCTATCTATCTAATCAGAATGGATAAAGAAAGTTAATAGGGAACATCTTTACAAAGTGCTAGTACCACATTAAATGTATGGGTAATTTAATAAATTGTTGGCTCAGGGAATGTGATCGACTGAGTCAGCCAGGAAACCAAAGTTGGCGACCCTGATATAATGTATTTTTCATCAGCTCTGACGTAAAGAGAGGCGCAGTTTGTGTCCACCAGATGGCAGCAGATCCACACAGATTAAACCAAGCCTGCAGCAGCGATCTCTAAAACAGGGTATAGGTTTATAAAGTTAAACACACCAGTGCATTTATTTTAATTTATGGCAGTGCAAATAGCATATTTTTTAGCAATAGATGCTATTTACACTAAGTGCAAATAGCTGTAGATTCTATTTACACTATGTTAAAATAGCAATATTTTCTGCTATTTATTGCAAATAGTTGCAATTATCTGCACCTCAGTATTGCAGTACATTATAAAACAGTACGCAATGATAACGTATCGAGTGTAAATTATAGATTAATTCAAATTATTAAATGGATGCCACCTTATTGGGACAATAAAGCCCTCCCTACA
>JAUZSZ010000110.1:2190965-2202107 GCA_034780575.1 Labeobarbus marequensis | reverse complement strand
ATATGATTGTAAAGCGCTTTGGGTGTATAGCAATACACAATAAAGTGCTATATAAATGCTTCATTCATTCATTCATTAATGGGTTTTCGGATGTTGGTAAAATTTCAGTTGCATCTGTTTGTTTGTGCGTTATAACTTAGCTTTAATGCATTGAACATGCATCTTCTATATGCTCCGTAATTAGGCTGCCACATTGATCCGTTAATTGTATATCTGGTCATGTGACCTTCAGCCGTTTTGACCCACCTCTGCATCTCCAGCACCCTGTACGGCCAGGGCGCACCGCTTCCCCCCATGAGAGCTTTCAAAGCCAGTCAAGGGAAGCAGCTGTACAGTGGGGCAGAAATCTGGCCAGCCACCATTAGCCACTGCACCAACACCGGCCTGGGCTGGCTGCCTTCTGATTGGCCGAACCCTCACCCATGTGACTCAGGGCTGGCTGGATGCTCTCCGGCAACTGACACAGTTGATGGGTTGCTGGGATGGAGGCTGTCACTGGAGCAGAATGGGGTAAGTCTCCGTTTAACGCCCGGATCTCTCGATGCAAGCGTGCAGATGCGTCGTCTACCGTTCCAGCTATTCAGCGCGGAGGAAATAATAGCGCGTTTGTTTGTGTGGTACAGCAAGGTGGTGCCGATAAGCCTTTTGTTTTGATGGCTGGTTATTGAGAGGGTGTGGGGGGATGTGCATAGATCGGGATTCTGGCTTTATCGTGGGGATGCTTAAAAAGCCTCTTTTGTGCTGCATGAGGACAGATGCACGAGCAGGCTGATTATTTATAGCGATGGACACGGATTCCACACTAAATGTAAGCAGCAATTGCTCCTGTCAAGATGGAGGGGCTGTTGCAAGAAAAGCCTTTTTTTCTGATTTAGCGAACAAAGCAGAGGTTTAATGCTGGATTTGTTGGTGCAAAACACCATTTTGTCTTGGTTAGATGGTGCATGTGAAACCGGGATGTTGTCGGTCACCGTGTCTTTGTGCATGGAGGGAAGGGCATCTTGACTGCAGTGAATTTTAGCATCTTGAATTGCTGGAGAAGAGGTGACTGCTTTAATGCATCAGAAGTATTGAATGCACAGCACTGCACCTCTGGTGAATAAATGCATGCTCGGTGGACATTTGTAAAACGTTTGCAGTTGTGAAATAATGCAGACATGTGAAAGTGCACACATGCGTATTTTTGAAGAAAGTGTTGAAATATTAATGAATCTTTCTTCTTTTCACTCCTCCGGGTTTCCTTACCTTGAGCCTTTTTGCTGAATGGATGTTGACCATTTTGCTCTGTCTGTATGCCAGAGAGAGGTTTTTAAATATATTATTAATTGCGTTTTCACAACTCTTCATTATGGTGGATTTATAAACTATAAAATTGCAAAGCTACACTCAGCAAGATTAATATTTGTGAGCATAAAATGCATCGTTATGTACATTAATTGCACCTTGAATGGCGTTTTATTACCTTTGAAAGTGCAAGCGTTTGTTTATTCACAAAATGTGTGTCATCAGATGTGTGTCAGCAGATTTCTGTGGCAATCGGACTCATTCTGCCCTCACAACAGCCTGAAGAGTGTAACGTGCAGTTGGTATTAAATCATATGCATCCGTGCAGGTTAATTAGTCATGTTGCTTTGTAATAGCAAGATCTTGATGTAATTATGTGGATTTTGCAAAAGATATTTTGGATCAAAATATTTGCATTCAAGTTGTATATTTTTGTCAGAATTGCCTGCATTTAATTGCTTTCAGAAATCTGACCAATCTGCAATAAACAGGCAAATAGGAATATCTACATTTTTTGATAAATTCTGCTTCCTAATGGCCATGGATGCCCTGGAAAAAGTGGCAGAATCCGTAACGGAGTCACATTGATTGGACACAGCTGCAAATTAACCCTGACAAATTGACGGGCTGCTTGGAATGTGGACTGTAGCTGTTGGTTAATGTACAACCAGGTTAAACATAATCTGGTGAAAGTGGAATGGAAGGAATTCAGTTTATTGTGCATGTTGTGAAATGGTCACAACATGCACAGTCACTTTTTCGTTTGACATTTTTGCCCTGTGCAATTTTTATTTTGGAAGAAACTGTTTTTGATGGCAAATGCACACATACAGTTGCATTGCTCATAAGTATTAAAGTTCAATGTTGTTTTTTGCCTGCAATATCTTCATTCTTATTTTTTCCTTTCTGCTAGAAAATATGTATTTTGTATGAAATATGTATTCAATATTTTACATCACAGGTCAATGATATTCCTAATGCTGAGTTGTCAATTTACTTGTCAATTTAGTTTAATTTACTAAGTAATCACACTCACAATTTTCACCTGCTGGACCAGAAAACAGGTTCTTCAGAAAGTGCAAAAATGATTTTTTCCCATTGCAGCTGCAGAAATCTAGAGTCATGCTGAACAGGGTTTGCTGTTGATCTTTAGCATGTCAGTGGTAATATAGTGGCAATGTGCTGATAGATTTTTCAACTTGGTTGATCAGGCCTTCACTTCAGGATGGAGATAAAAATAGGAACTTCATAACCGCAGCTCCACGCTCCCGATTCACGTCACTTTGCCTCTCAGAATTGTTTGCTTGACTGGACTCACTGCATGGGTAAAAAATGGCCGGCGGGCATCGGCTCTGCCATCCATCCACACAACGTGAAGCACGTGTGTTATTGTATTCTTCATCAGTGTCATGACCTGGTCATTGTGGCAAATATCAGAGTTCAGAGGATGATGCTCACTCATGATTGACTCTTGACACTGATGGGCTTTTACAGAGCTAACACAAGAGGAAACCCTTGGGCCAAACTCATATACATGTATTAAGAATCATGTTTTGTGCTTTATTCTTTTCACTGCATGCTTTATTTGGATGCAAAATCTTCTCCCTTTTTTCCTCTTTTTTCTGCTTGGAGGGAAAAATATATATTATAAAATATATATATTTTATGAGAACAATTATTTCTGCTAAGGATATAATTGCATAATATATATAAAACAGTTTTGTAAATAACAGAGAAAATACAAATAATTGTATTGTGATCCATATACTGTTATATCATTGCCACTTCCAATTTCACTGTCAATTTTGTAAACATTAATCATTCTTTGATTGTATTGTTTTTTTCTGTTTTATGCAGATTTTGTGATTTTTAAATATTTTTAAAGCACTTTGAATCACCGTTGTGTATAAAATGTGCTATAAATAAACTTGCTTGGTTATTTTGTCTCTGAACTTGAAGACTAATATATTGGTCAGATCAATTAATCTGGATATATGTTGCCTTTTTTATAACTTTATATGTGTCGTTGCCAGTTGAAGGATTAGTTCATTCAGAAATGAATCTTATCAACCTTATTTAGTTCCAACCCTGCATTCCTCTCTAATTGTCTTATATGTCAGAATTGTATTCATCTGTTGTCCATCCTGCTCTCTATATTTTGGCATCAGCCGTATTAATCGAGCATTACTCTGAACCACACATGATTGTTCCTTTGTTCTTGGATGTTGTAGGTCAAGAGATAGTCCAAGATGGCTGCAGCATCTTATGATCAGCTGCTGAAGCAAGTGGAGGCATTGAAGATGGAGAACTCCAACCTGAGACAAGAGCTCGAGGACAACTCCAACCACCTCACCAAACTGGAGACGGAGGCGTCTAATATGAAGGTATAGCATTTGTTTATGTCATACAGCAGCCTAATTGTACCTACTGAACGTTTGTTTCTTGAGTCATAGGGCACCACAGTGATGGTATATTTTAATAAGCCAACATTGTAAGTTAGCATCAAACTGGTTCCTTTGGCTGTGAAAGCGACTATTGAGTAGATTAGTTTACCTATTTGATGTGATGAATGCATAAACGTAAATATACATGACTTTTAATGTCCCAGACAACCTCTGTAGTCCAATCTCTGTTGTCTAATCTAGCCACGTGTTAGTTTTCAAGACAAGTAAAAGCTTTGAAAAAGCACAAGGTGGGATTATTGATATTTTTTATGTCATCAAATAACACATGAAAAGATCTTGAGCTTGTGTTTGCCACAAAAACGTCAAAAAACCCATTGATTCAAGATGATAGAACTGGAAGTGTTAAAATGCTTGTTTCAGGGGGTTTTAGCCTACAAATATACGCAAATAATGTGCATGAATTATTGTGGCACGTTATTCTGAAGAATGGGATCATTTTCATAATCTTTTCATAATCTTTGTGATGTAAGGAAAACATAATATTGACTTGAGAAAACTTGCTAGCCATAAATATTTTTTACCAGCTATGAAACTGCATATGTTCATTATTTAATTAAAAACAGGCAGAACAAATTGTGGAAAACACATTATTTTAATGATTTATTATTGATATTTTATACACACATTTAAAAAATTATCAATAAAAATCACTATAACAATATTGAACTAAGGTATTTCATTAAAGTAATAATATTGATTTATAAAATGTATATAAAATAAAATTATATAATATATATACATTTATATTATATATAATATAACATCTTTAAAATAGTTATAATGGTATAATAATAATAACTATTATTATTATTATAATGCTAGACCATAGAGCTTTTATTTTGCCGAGAAACTTCTCCTTCGAGATGTTTTTGTTTGGTTAACAACAGATATTTTATATATTCTCTGTACAAACATGAACAGATGTAATTTTATTAAACAAATGCTCATTATAAGGTGCTTTCTTTTGCCATTTTGATAATCGCGCTAAATCAAATTACTTCTCAGTCATTTTTAGAATTATTAAAATTACCTTTCAACTGGCGAGTAATATTGTTTCATATACTCACATTTGACGCTCGGCGATTTGTTCACTTTAGGCCCGGCCTACAACAATCTGAAGAAAGTGCTAGTAAACTAGAACAAGACTATACAACTAGATTACAGGATATTTTCCTTCTACCTTTAGTCAGTTTGTGTTCAGCCTCAGAGGGTTTGTATTTAAACGCCTCAGTGCCTCATTTTGTCATCCAAACGCTGTACGGTTGGGTTCTCTTTTAATGTCGCAGACTTTCAAGACTAAAAATGTCATCCTCCCCCACTGATTTCCCACTAAGTACCCTTTCTTCTTGCAGCTCCTGACACCAAAGGCAGTATTCGCAGGCACTTCTTTGAGTCGAGCTTTTGAAGTGGAAGCGGCTGCCTGATAGGTGGGCATTAAGAAATTGGATGTGACCTGGCAGTCTCGGGAGGGAAGACAAAAAAGGGTTTTTGAAAGAACGTAAGGCCCAAAATGAATGTGCTGAGACATTAGAAGTTGGCTAATGTGCAAGTTTTAGAGCAAGACTGTCAGCCTGGATTGCCTGCCCCTATTTCAAGACAAGGTTCAGACGAGTTCAGTAGAAAGATATGTGGCGATATTTTGGGCTGAATTGTTGTTTCAACTCGCTGAAACGGGTCGCTGTCACATCTCATGCTGTTTAACACGTGTGAAAGTCTCTTGAAGGGAATTTATGTCACTCTGAAGATGTTGCTAAGGAGGAATCTTTGAAGCGGAAGCAGATTTTCTCTCCGTGTGTTCATATGTTGTGAAATCCTTAAAGGGGAAGAAAGGCTTTTTTTGTTGGTTCAGTGAATATGATGGGGGGAAAAAAGGATGTAACCGCAGTAAAGGTGTTTGTTTTAACTGTTAGCAGATCAGAGTGATTGTTTTTGATGTTTAATAGCATCGAGTTTGCTGTATGCTTTGCTAAACCTCTCTGGTCTGCTGTGAAGACACTCAAAGTCAACATTTTACTTTCTTAATGTGCAATATTTCTGATGTGAAAATGTAGGTTGAGGCATAATTATCTAGAGAATTGATTGGATCATGAACATGCTTCTGTTTCAGATCTATAGTCATAAATATTTTCCTTAACTAATGCTAATTGTTGTTTTAACTGGCTGCTGTAACAGTAGCCTTAAAGTGATTGTCCACCCAAAAATGAAAATTCTGTCATTTACTCACCCTGTTCCAAACCTGTATAAGTTTCTTTCTTCTGCTGATCAAAATAAGAGATTTTGAAGAGTGTTAGTAACCAAACAGTTTAATGTCCTCATTGACTTCAAAAGTATTTTTTCCCCATACTATGGAAATCAATGGCTACTAGCAACTGTTTGGTTACCAACATTCTTCAAAATATCTTCTTTTGTGTTCAACAGATGATAGAACCTCATACTAGTTTGGAACAACATTCAGTAAAGGATAAATTGTTTAGAAAACATGCTGTTTTCTTTTGAGCAGAATACCTCAATAGAGATCTCTAAACAGTGTTTTCAGTGTTATACATAATGTAGAGAGTGCGTGCATGGTCGCCAGGTTGGGAAGATTAAGTAAACCTCTGGACAGAAAATGTATCATTTTATGAAAAAAGCTCTGATTGGGGGATTTAAACTCTTGACATCTGGCAACCGCAACTATGAAAGTTTGTGGAGGCTTGTTAATGTAAGATAATGCAAATGCCATTGAAAAATGAAATGTTGTTAGAAAAATAACCAGTGGGCAAGTATCGCAGCTGATTATGCTTAATTAATCGAGAGAAGCAGAAATTGTAATTCTACTGTATTGATTGTGCAGCCTTGAAACTTGATATCTGCCGAAAAGTTCACAAGTTGAAATATTATGAAAACTTGGACTTGTTTTTCAGAATAATGTGCGCTGATGAGTTAAGTGAGACCAGGAATGTCAGCTCAGTAAATATGATCCCTTTTGATTTCATGTTGACTTTTGCATGCATTAATTTAATGTCCAAGAAAGGACCTTGCTCTCCAGATTTCCTTGTCATCCTGACTCCAGATGCCTCATGCCATAGGCGCTCTCTGAACTCTAAATTCCCCGTTTCTAAAAGTAGGCATCCATTTGCTTCTAAAAGAGTGCAACCGTATTTACCTGCGTCGGGTCTCAGGAAGTGAAATCCTGTTGATATTTGTCTTATGTAAGAGCTTTTGGACGAAACAGTTTTCATCAGGATGATCTGATATTGGGCACATCCAGAACGCCCTGATGCCAGCAGTTAGGCCATCCCTAGATGTAATCATAGTGTTTAAAGCATTTAATGAGAAGCTGGGTTTGTCTGGTGTTTTTTTTAGCTGTGACAGATGCTGCGGAGGCCAGAGTTCACATGCTGCCTTCCAGTTATGAGATGCTGCTATTTCTAGGACTGCAACCACTAATCGATAAAATCGCTAATGATTATAATCAACAGCCAATTTCATTATCGATTAGTCGGCTCTATGTGCTGTGCATGGAGAACCTACATGAGTCAATCTATACTACTTTAAATTGGCTCTTAGTAGTTTAATAGTTTGTTAATTTTTGCTTATTTATAATAAATACAATATAGCGAGATATAAATATTTTATATATATATATATATGTATGTATATATAAATTTCCAGTTAATGATGTTGTCATGAAGCAGAACTTATTGGATATGATTTTTCAATCATTTTTGATTTCTTCCTGATTTGCAGTAAATATTCTGTTTATTGTATATTCCCTACATTTTCCATGAGCTTTTATTTATCATTTTTAACATGTGCTGCCCTCTATCGATGAAATGCCGTGAAGTGAACTTATCCTGCCGTATAAACCTGCAGCATTAAACTGCTGCGTCTCCGTCTCTCTGTCCAAGGTATCGCTGCTTGAGTGTTGCAGTGGCATAGAAACGAGGTTTTGTCATTCATCAGAAATGCCCTAAAACACTTACATTAGTATTCACACAATCTACTCGCTCCAGTGTTTTCCAACATCATAACCATTTTCCTATTTCTCATGGAAGTGTTCGGAGGCCCCTTCCGTTTCCCAGCCTGTGAGATACTCACGGCTTAATTTAGAGAAGCTCCCTTCCTGTCTTTGTTCGTCGGATGAATACAGCACCGCTTCATCCTGCAGTCGCTTCCCTTCCCTTCCCCTCCAGCCGGCTCAAAAAAACATCTGCAGGCAGAAAATAAACAGTGCGTCTGGGCTTCCCCTTTCCACGCTCGCAAATCAAACGCCCAGCAAACAACAAACCGCTTTAGCGGAGTTTAGCTGTTTTGGTTAATCAACACGCGAGAGCAATGCAAGATTTAGCAGTATGAAGAGTCTTTTGGGTTTTCAGAGAAGGAGAAACATGGTCCTGTTTTCCTAGTTGCTTAACTTGTCATGCTTGGTTAGCAGGCATGAAAATTATGTCTTGTAAAGTGTAAAGCGACAATCGCAATTTAATTTTTGCATTTTTAATTACATTTTTTTTTTTTTTTTTTTACTTTTAGCTGTCTAATCAAATTATGAAGGGGGAGTGTAGTTATGGCTGATTTATCACACTGGAATTAGCAGGTTAAGTCTAGCGCATTGTACTCTGGGGTTGGGCTGCACAATTTTAAAAACAATCCTTCGGTTTTTCAGTTTGATGGTTTAACGTTTGAAAATTAGGAAATTAAGTTTCGTATTGTAATATTGTAATATAAAAATAAAATTATTGTATTATTTTTAAATACTTTTTTTATTTTACTGTGAATTATTACATAACATTTCTTATTTTTTTAGTAAATTTTATATTTTAATTTAGTACTAATAAATATTACCTACATTTTATTTAGTACTAATAAATATTTAATTTTATTTAGTATAATGAATACTAATAAAACTAAATTTGTAATAATAAATATTATTGTGCAGTAGTACAAATAAACACAGCAAACCTGGAATATTTAATTAAGTTTAATATTGTAATTTTGTAATATAAAAATATTTATGTTGTGTATTTCTGAGCTGTAATGTAAAAATAAAATGTATATTTTTAAAATACATTTTACAGAGAAATATTTCTTTTTAGTAATATTTCTTTTTAGTCATTTTATATTTGTATTTAGTGATAAAGTAATATTAGAAATATTATTATTATTGTTATTATTATTATTATTATTATTATTATAGCCATATTAATATATAATCACAAAATCTTGGCCAAATTGTGCAGTACTAAAGTAAGGTTAGTATTGTGATTTTATAGTATAAAATTATGAGTTGCAATGTAAAAATACAGTTGTTATATTTTTAAATAATATTTTTTTATTTTCATGTTTAATATTGCATAATATAGTTTATATTATATTTTAGTAATTTTTAAATTTTTATTTAGTACTGGTAAAATAATATTAAGTTGTTGTTGTTGTTATTATTATTATTTTGGCCAAATTGTTATTAAATGTATTATTTTGTGCAGCACTACAATTAAACAGCAAACCTGGAATGTTTTTAAATCCAATTTTAAATTGCAATCACAATGCATCATAATCATAGAAGTCGCAACTGTTTTTCCCCCTAAATCGTGCTGCCCCATTCTCAAATACCGTTTAATTTTGGCAAATCTATGTGGTCTAGATATTTCTACGCGTACAGACAATTACATACTGTGCAAAGTACACATACAATATACTGCAGAAATAGTAAAAGCAGTTTTCACATAGACTACAAAGAATGGAAAGCATTCATCGCTTGTTTCTTTATCCCACTGCACCTGCTTTTAGCTAAACCAAGAGTGGGTTGTTATTTCCAATTCAAGCTTATGTCACGGTGTCAGTGGTTCACATGAGTCACTGAAGCTGTGTCGTTCTCTTTCACATTCATTTCTCTTCAGAATGCTCCTGAATTATGACATAAATCTTCCATGATCTGGTCACGTTGATGTTGGAGGTTTCTTATGCTGTGTGTGTGGTTCACTTTCTCTATGGATGAGCTCAGTAACTTCTAATAACGATGCCCACATCATATAGAGCTTCCCAGTTCCTACAGTAATGACTCAGAATGCTGTAATCTTCTCTTAAAACATCTCTGCTGGATTTACTGGATGGAGTTTGCACCTTGCCCAGACAAGTGCAGCATTGGAGGGGGAAAATCTGCGTATGCCTTGCCTCTTCTGTCCAGAACTTGTTTTCTTCTTAATCTTTAAAGTATTTTGTAAGTCTAGATGGGGTGTTTGTGGGTGTATAATGTTCTCCAACATCATTTTTAGGTCAGTTCTTAGTAGTGACGCACCCAATTGTCCGCCAGGGTTATTATAGTTCACTAAATCTAAAAGTATATATAAAAAAAGAATAAAGCTTGTTGCTTGAAATAAAATAAAACAAAAACATTTTTTCTGTTTGTTTGTTTGCCAAGGCAACATTTAGGCCCATCTTTTTTTTTTTTTTTTTTAAGTTTATCTTAATGTACTAAAATAACTAAAACTGAAATAAAAATTAATAGAAACTAAATGGACATAAAAAAAAACAAAACTTCAACTAAAATGAAAATGAAAACAAAGTATAAATATATAATGTGTAAATATATATAATATATCAAATATATAAATATAAAAATCTAATTCAAAATAATAATAAAAACTATTATAGTGTCTCGTAGGTCTGTGCAATTAATCAAAATACAGTTTTGATTTCGAGTTTGGCCACCAACAATTATGAAAATACAGTAATCAAAATAAAAAGATTATTGTGCCCCAATCTGCTCCCTTTCTGCTCCCTTTCCAGCGGTGCGCTTTTGTTTGTCCAAAAAAAAGAACAAAAAAATTCACATGCAAATCAGTAAATCCTGTAGCTTTTGCATAATGGGACATGCTTGATTTATTAAAGTTGATTAGATTTATTCATATTTTTAAAAGTGCGAAACTTGCGCTGTTCCATCGGAGGATTTTTATATGCGCTCAGAGACGGAACAGAAGACGGACATGTAAAGTCATCTTTTAGCTCATGGTGTGCGCCTAAATGGTCAAATACATGCAAAAATGTGTCAAAATGCGGCACTTAGTGATTATTCACGTATACCCTCATCGGTCATGTAATAAATGAACTTAAAGTGTTGAGAATGAAAATACATGCATAACAGTAAACTGGATCCGTGCAGCTCTTAAAGGAAAACGCCACCGTTTTTCCATATTCCAATATGTTCTTCCTTCAACTTAGACGAGTTGATACGTACCTCTCCCGTCTCAGTGCGTGCACTTAATCGCTCTAGCGCGCGGCACCACTATGCTAGCTTAGCTTAGCACCATTCATTCCTTAGGATCCAAACAGGGATAAATTTAGAAGCCACCAAACACTTCCATGTTTTCCCTATTTAAAGACGGTTACATGAGTAGTTACACGAGTAAGTATG
>JAUZSZ010000110.1:2082669-2093704 GCA_034780575.1 Labeobarbus marequensis | reverse complement strand
ATAAAATAATAATAATAATAAAAAAAAAACACTCAGCTAGCTGCCAAGGTTTCTATTTTTCATTTAGTTTTACTTGAACTAAAATAACTACAATTTAACTTCAGTAAATATAAATGAAACCTATACAGACATTTTTAAATCAAAAACTAATAAAAATGGCCAAAACAGACAAAATTACTAAAACTATAACTAAAATGAAAATGAAAACAGAAAATAAAAACAAAACATGATACTAAAATAACACTGCTTAGGGACCGTTCAGGGGTTTTACATTATTTCCATGAAAATTTGTATATTAACGTATGTTTTCTCAATCTTAAAAGCGATGCAATGTTTTCACAATTCTGTAATACAGTGGTTTTTTTATTTAAATAAATATATATTCAATTATAAATTGTATAAACTGTTTTTTTTAAAGATTTATTTTTCTATTCAACAAGGAAGAATTAAATTGATCAAAAGTGACAGTAAAGACATTGTTTCAAAAGATTTCTATTTCAAATGAGTGCTGTTCTTTTGAACTTTGTTCATCAAAGAAAAATAAAATATATATCATGATTTTCAACAATCAACATATTAGAATGATTTCTGAAGGATCATGTGACAATGAAGACTGGAGTAATGATGAAAATTCAGCTTTGATCACAGCAATACATTACATTTTACTATATACACACACACAGAAAACTATTTTAAATTGTAGAAATTTCTCACTGTTTTTACTTTATATTTGATCAAATAAAAGCAGCTTCAGTGAGCAGAAAAACCTTTTCAAAAACAACAAACTTCTTACCAACCCCCAACTTTTGAACAATGGTGTGCATACACCATTTTAATTGCATTTATAAACAATACCCATACTTGTTGTATTGTCTTCAATTTTTGCTTTTGTGAATGCGAATTTAAAACCGTTATATTGAAATAATGAGAATCAACACAAAAAATGCATAAAATTAGAATAAATATTTGTGACTTTACCCTTACACAAAAATAAATATCAAAATGAGTTTAACTGAGCTAACCCCTTTCTGTTCCTAAATCCTGAATAGCACGCTGGGCCATATCCTAGTCATTTATCACATGAGACACCCCTATGAGCATCTCTTTTGCATGTAAGAGTAGATTCTCCATGCAGAATGAGGCCGTTATCACGCTTGACAATGGAGAAGATGCAGGGCTTAGGATGATCTGCCCAACCCCACCCAGCTATTAATACCAAAGAGAACAAAAGCATTGTAGTGTAAAAGAGTCCAGAGTATCTCTGTTTATTCAGCCTGTTTCTCAGAGGCCAACAGGAAGACAGCTTTCAGCCCAGGAACAGAAAGTCAGTCTTTTTATACCCAAAAAAAAAAAAAAAAAAAAGGTATAGAGACAAAATTTAGTCAAAAATTGCTGGTAAATTTCACTAAAAGTTACAAAGAAATGGCAACATGTGAAATTTTGTAGAAAGTAGAAAGACTGAAATAGTATTTTCTTCTCTAATAATCTTTGTATTTTTTGCAACTTTGAAAAAGCAAATACTGAGCTTGAATTAATATTAGAAAATAAATACTATGTTTTATCCCAAAAATGTTACAGAATTAAAACTTCAAGTCATTTTTGCACCCAAAAGTCTCTCGTGGTTATTCATAGCCTCGGTTTACCAGGATCCAATCTAATTTTTGGCGCCTGTGATAAATTGCTTAATTGAAGTCAGTAAACAGTCAGTCATCTCAGTTATTGATGCGAGTTTTAATTAGAAGAGACAAATTCATTCGCTCAATCATACAGAGTGTTACAGTACATCACCAGGCAACTCAAGAAGGTCAAGATAGTCACTGAGATTGATTGGCTGGACGACTTGTTTATATAAGATAAGAGACAATAGCCGAAAGGTCAACAATCGCGGGGCTATCCGAGCATTATCTGCCCTTTCTCTCCACTGACGAGCACAGCAAACGAAAGTTGAGCACAGATGAGGACGAGAGCGTCTGCACAGCGAGAACTTGACTTTAAGACAAACGCGTCGTTCAGATGACATGTATATTTTAAAAGCAAAACAGATGCCGAATATAAAATGCTTCACTTTTAGCCAGTGCATTCTCTTGTACAACAAATTCATACAGAGACAGAAACAGACCGAATTCATTTTCCTTTGGCTGCGCACTGACACACACACACAATACATTTTCAATATAAATCCTATGTACATGTTCTTTCACTAAACAGATGCTTTTAACACAGCTAGTTACACTTCCACTGGAAGCAAAACGCATCAATAAATGCTGTCCTCAATGTCACAGAAAATAAACATCTTGTTCCTAGTCTAATTTGTACAAAACCTTCTTAAGAAAACTAACTCACAGTAGAAAAGGTAAAATAAAGGCAACAAACGTAACAACTGAAGACGACAATGTTCTGAGGGAGCTTGAACGGTACCACTGAACTTCCTGAGAGTCGTCTGAAAGAAAATAAAAGATAAAATGCACACGAAAGAATCTACAGGAATGTTATTTGAAGAAACAGCTACTCAAACGAGAAGCAGGCGGCCTGAATAATCATCTGCCATCAGCTTGAATCAAGCACTAGTCAGTGATTCACAGCCCTATTAGGAAAGCGTTGGAGGTGAGAACTTCTGTCTATTGTTGTTCATCTCCAGCTAAACCAGTTACAGGATATTAAGAGCATGTCTGGCATCACTGTAATATAATGGAAATGGCCCCTGAAACAGCCAAAAATGACTTTCTTACTCAGTGTTTTTGTCGTTTTTCTGTCCAAATATCTAAACATTCTTACATCAAGATGCATTTCATTGAGAAGCAACATAACTTGAGATATTAAGTCTTGTTTTCTGTAAAAATTTATCAAAATTAAGCAAATTTATGCTTAAAGCAAGAAAAAAAAAATCTGATAATGGGCTCAGAAAAATCAGTTTTCCTTTGATTGCACTAAATGATTTTCTTAGCATTTTTGTCTTGTTTCTATTACAAGTATCTAAACATTCTTAAATCAAGATACATTTACTTGACAAGCAAAATGACTTAAGATATTAAGAAGTAAAAGTGTACAAAGTAAAAATTAAGCAAATTTAAGTTTAAAGCAAGAAAAATACATACACAGTGCATTTCCTTTTCAATTAAATTCATTTTTCTGACCCCAGTGGCAGATATTTTCCTTTAATAATTTTTTAAGGAAACAAGACTTAATATATATTATGACAGTTTGGTTTTCAAGTAAATGTTTCTTGATTTAAGAATGTTTAAATATTTGGACTGGAAAACAAGACAGAAATAAGGAGTAAGAAAGTCCTTTTTGGCTGTTTTATGGGCCATTTCAATTTTATTACACTGAGGAAAGTTGATAACATGATGCCAGACACACTTAATATCCTTCAAGGTGCTGTAACTGGTTTAGTTGGAGACAAACAACAACACGGAAAGTCATCTTTACAGTGTACAACAAACATGCATCTATAAACTCACCACAGTCTTTGCTGAAAACATGTGGAAAGCAGTGCAGAAGTCCATACCCGCATCTGCAGTACGAACATCCTTTCTGAACCCATTCTCCATGTGGAATCACACCACAATCCCTGTCCAAATAAAAACACAATCATTCACAAACCCTGTGCAATTATACCAGTGCCATCGAGCGCAATCTCCACGTCATTTTGTTACCGGAGGCGTTCATCGTATTCACAGCTACGGCCAGTGAAGTGCTTCGGACAGACGCAGAAGCTTCCCAAAATGCACGTTCCACCGTTCTTGCAGCAGGTACGGCTTTGTTTAGCAACTGAAATGAGAAACAGCAGAATAAAGATGTTAAATACAAGGATGCAAATGCAAAACAACAGCCCCTTCCTACAAGATTTATGACATGTAATCTAAACAGCTGCTACCAACATCTGCTTCCCAACACGACCCGAACCATCCAGACACTGTGCAGGCTGTTATGCCTGACAACACTGGAATTCCCATTAATAAATGCATAAATCCACTCAACTCAAGCCTAAATGATCAACTCACAGTTTTCTACTTCATGCACACCGTTTACTCTGGTTCATGTTTGTAAGTACTCTGTGCAATTAAAGTCCAACCGATAATTCTACAATTGTGATGCTTTCCTCTGTATTTTTATTATTTTCCAGTGCAAATGTCCAAAGATTCTTAAATCAAGATACATTTACTCAAGCGAAATCTTGTTTTATGAGATCAAAATGAGTTTATGGTTTAAACAAGAACATTTATCTGACAGTTGATTCAGAAAAATCAACTTAACTCAAAATGAAAACAAGTTTTAATACACAAAAAAATGACTGATATTTGTTATTTTTAAACTCAATTCATTTTGTTCCATTTGTCATGCTTAGATTTGTAAAAGAACAGAAAAGAAAAATACAAAGGAAGATATTCATTTTTTGCAGCGCATACAATATGTAATGTCATGGTTTTACAAATTTAAGACTTTCTGCTCCTTCTAAGGCCTTAATTTGTTAGGATGCATTGGAAAAAATAGTGTAAAAGTAAAATTACAAAATTAAAATCAAAGGAAAATCAAGTAACAGGCTGAATTATAAGTGAAATTTTGACTGAAAAATAAAATGAATTTTTATAATAGTATTTTCAAATAGTAATTAAAATGTACTCCAATCATATTTATTTACAACTTAGAACAATCTGTTTTTTTTTAACAGTGAGGTAATGATCTCACCTCCGGTCAGTCCTACGAACGGTAACACGGCCTCGGCGTTGCGGTGTTGACGTTGCGGCGATTGCGTGTTCACTTCATTGAACTTATTCAAGAATTCCGCGTGTTGTTTTGGCTTTCCAGAAACTCCAGCCTTGCCACATTCTGCTCCTTCACATCCTGAGAGAAAAAAACGTGAATCCAGGTTAGAAAGTAGCTAGGAAATCCCAAACACGTCAGGATATAAACAAGGTAAAATCCGACTTTTACCTGATTCAGACGAAACCGTCTGACAAACCACAACAGCAGACAGCAAGAACCTGCAGGAAAGAATAACTAATATGAGGCCAGAGGAGAAAGACAAACGATTCGATTATTCCAAAACGAATCATGAATCATTTGCTCACCTGAACAGTTGATTCATAGCTAATTCCGCTCGCTAGCAAAAGAGCCGATCTGCTCAGCACTGATCCAACAGCATCAAAACATCCCCAGTATCACCACCACACACTAAATGACCAGAACACCCTCTATCTGTCGCTCTCTGGGGCCTGTTATTTATCTTTAAGGCTTCAGACTCCCTCATGACGCGCAATTAACACCTGTAAACCCCTCCCATAGTCAAACATGAGATCGCCCCCACTAATGCAAATGAGCGTCCATTCATATTAGTTCCGTCAGTTAAACCGGTTTGAAGCGAATCGATTCTCTTCAGTATCACAGAGAAGCGATTAGAGGCGCCGTCAAAGCGCGTTGATGCTATATAATGCGAGATTGTACCAAGTATCTTTGTCTCTCAAGTGAAAAAACATTTAGATAGACCTTAGTCAGGGTAGCGCCATATCTAATTTGTTACAGGAAAGAAAATGCTGCTGTGAGGGACAGAAGAGCAGTGTATTTAATGGATTGTATTGTTTAACACCGATTGGACTTTTAGTATACATAAACTCCATAGACAGTATTGAAAGTTGTATATATATATATGATCTGAGACTTTCATAGACTTGACTTTTAAAGTGAAAAAAAAAGTCATTTTTTATTACAATGTTTCAATTTAATATGTAATACAAATTATTATAAATCATTATAAATCTAATTTTGATATAGACTATTTCATTTGCAGTTAGCCTAAATGTAGGCTATACTTTAAGACTGGAAATTTTATATTAAATACATGTATTATGTATTATATATGAAAAATATTTTGGTATGTGAAAGTTCAAAGTAAAATATGTAAATATATTTTCTATTTCAAAAATAGATTTCATTGAGCTTCACTATTTGCAACATATATTCAGTAGATATTTAAAATATATTTTGGCTAGGAAAAAAAGCTTTTTTGCTGTATATGGTTTAGATCATTACTTAGTGACTTAAAATGAATCCGTGCAGGCTAGCTGCTCGTTATTTATTCTGACTATTTTCATTATTTATTCTGGCTTCTTGTTTTTGTCTCGGTTCACTCTGGACAATCAACGTTTTAAGCTCATGAGAAACATAAATTAAGTCAAACTTTTGCTATAGTGCATATATTTTCCCTTCACAGTTCTATTAATTCTAAAAAAAGTTGATTTATTCCTGAGTGCCTCTTTTTCATTCAGTGCAAATTTACATAATTTATTCATCATACTTGGACAATTCAGTGCGCAACACCTATGCAGCTGCTTTTGCTTAAAGTGTACCTTTTTATTGCACATCTTTTGTTTATATCGCATTTATTTGTGTTTATGTATTGTTTTTATTGTCTAGATGTAGTAAAGGGCATATCTTAACTCTCCATTTGAGATCCAGATATAAATATCAAATTGTTGTTAAAGTAGTTTGGTGTTTGTTGTTGTTGAGGCACAGTCTGACCTGTGCTTCCAGAATAATTCTCAATTTCTTATTTGTTTATAACATTTATGCATGAAAATCAAATGAATTCTCTGGTGATTTTGTTCCCACAGGCTGACATTTCCAAAGGAATGGCAGCAGGTATATATAACCGCCGAACACCTAAAGTAATTAGAGTAAGTTTTCTTTGAGGATTTTTTTGGTGTTTGATGTGGTTTGCTTCTTTAAAGAGGAGTGTAAAGCACAGTAGCTGCATCCCGCTCTATTTTTGTCCATATGCTTTGTTATTGGTTTCTAATTAGCCGATTCCTCTCGGAGCCTGAGAGGTGAAGAACTTTCAAACGTTTTAGTTTGCTGTTCTTTCATTTTAACTGCACAACCAGAAACATCGAATACGCTTCAGTATATGTGCCCTGGTTTCTCTTTCCACAAACTCTCTCTTCCTTAAACTCAACTCCATTTTAAAGTCAAAAATGTATGTCTTTAAACAGAGCAAGCATAATATTATCTAAATGCAAGCTTTAGTGATGGACCTGTCCTGTTTTATATTTCACATTTAATGTATGTTTGCCTCTTGAATAATAATAAAAAAAAACCCCAGCTAATTTAGTCTGGTGGGAAAAATCATCCTTTTTAAAAAGAAATTACATGCAAATTACACGGCTCAGGTTGATGCGTTTTTCATTTCCAGGCACAATGCATAACCGCTGGGAGAGCTTTTCTTGTAGTGCCATTAACGTTTTTTGACATTCATGCCAACATTTCCTCTAATTGTTGCTGGGATTTGTTTCTCAACGGAGCAGCCACTCTGTCCATCTATAGAGGAATGATCTTTAACGCAGACGTTTACCAGTTGCTAAATAAAGTTGGTGGAGTGTGTGGCGCAGGCCAAACCTGAAAGGCTAAAGGTCAGACCGAATGCTTTTCATGTTGAGCTTGACATTATAGATGCTGCTATATTGCATGACATGCACCTTTGACCCATGACCTTTTTATGAAATCAGCCTTTATGGAAAAGTTTTGTGCACCACTCTCAGTGTCGTTACTGTTAACTAGAACTAAAACTATTAAAAAATCATTTTCAGTAATTGAAACACAGCTTGAATAAAATAAAATGCTTAAAAATTCCAAACAAAAATTTGAAATGTTGACTTGGCAGTTCAAATAAACTTAAATATGTTTGAAATAAGTTGAAGTACTAAAATGACTAAAAGTAAAACTGAAATAAAAAATAGGAATATTGTTTAAAAAAGAATGAAAATGTCAAAAGCACATCACCATCAGTGTTGTTATTGTTAACTAAAATTAAAACTATTAAAAAGCATTTTCAGTAATTGAAATAAAGCTAGAATTAAAATTAAATATTGTCTTGGAAAATTACTGAAATAAACACATTTAAGCGGAAGTATTAAAATGACTAAAACTGAAATAAAAATAAATAGAATTTATTTTAATCAAATGAAAAAAAAATGACAAGCATATTACTATCAGTGTTATAATTATTAACTAAAATTAAAATTATTAAAAATTGTTTTCAGTAATTGAAATAAAACCGGAAAAAATATAAATATTAGATGAAAAACCTAAAAAAAAAAAAAAAAAAAAAAAAAAAAACCCTTAAAAATAAAAAAGAAGTGTTGCCTTTGAAAATTACTGAATTAAATATGTTTAAACTATATTAAAGTAATAAAATGATTCAAACTGAAATAAAAAATAAATCAAAGCTAAATAGAAATATTTAAAATAAATGAAAAAATGACAAAAGCACATTGTCGTTATTATTAACTAAAATTCAAACTATTCAAAATTGTTTTCAATAATTGAAATAAAAATGGAAAAAATATAAATATTAGATGAAAAACTTAAAATGAAAAAAACTTAAAAAAATAGAAATGATGCCTTTATAAATTCCTGAAATAAATATGTTTAAGCTGTATTAAAGTACTAAAATTACTAAAACTGAAATAATAAAAAAATTAAAGCTAAATAGAAATATTAAAATAACAAAAAACTAATAAAAATGACAAAAGCACATAACAAAATTGCTAAAAATGTAAACTAAAATTAAAATAAAAAATGTAAAAATAAAAGCTAATTCAAAATATGAATAAATATAATATATAACATTTATTATTGTTCATATTTAGGGTTAATGATCGAAAATACATAAACATACATACACAAATGCATAAACACAACAAGTACATTATCACAGAAGATTTTCGCAAAATCAAGAGTTAAACTGAATCCATATCAGAACACCCTAGCACCACAAAATCTAGTTTATTTATTTCATGTGAAATTTAATTTGGATTCCATTTACTTGATTTAATGCAAAGCAGAGTTCATAAATGCATGCATTTTGTGTTTGCTAATTGGCTACTGGGGTTTAATTAGATAATTAATTCACATAAAGAAGGATTAAATGGCGTGCACTAATGAGCAGCCGAGGTCACGAATCTTTGTGCTGTGCTGCTGTCTTGAGGTCAACTGCGGAGCTGCGCTTTTGTTACAGACACAGAAGGAGTCAAATGGTGATTTATTCTTTCTGCTCACAGGTGCATTTCTGTCTGGTACAGCTGACAGCCTGTCATGTTTTGCCGGGGGAATGTGTGAAATAATTAGAGCAGCAGAGGTGGGCAGTGAGACACCCATTTGAGGGGACAAATCCAGATTAAATGTGCCTACTTGTACTGTTCAGTCGTCTTTTAAATTAGACGACTATTCAGATGCAATTGTTAGGAAATTGTAAGTGCTGTTTGCCTGTGCGCAACATGATGGTTCCTTCTTTAATATCCATCTGTGGGAAATTTTCCAGCTGGTTTATGGTCTGGCAGGTGAAAATGATGAAAAAAACAAAACAAAAACAAAAAAACTTAGTATTAGTACACTGAAATAATTTGAAATTGAAATAGCAACCAGAACACCCTAGCAACCATCTAACCCTAACCTTGCCTAGGACCACCCAGAGTAGCCTAGCAACTGCCCAGCAATCCCCCACAACATTCTAGCAGCTGCCCAGGACACAATTGTATAGCAATGCCCTAACAACCGCCTAGCAACCACCCAGAATACTATAGCAACTGCATAGCAACATCCTAGCTACCACCCAGAACACCATAGTAACCATCCAGAGTAGACTAGCAACTACCTAGCAACCATCCAGAACACCTTAGCAACTGCCAAGCAACCACCCAGAATACTCTAGCAACTGGCCAGGACACAACTGTATAGCAATGCCCTAGCAACCACCTAGAACACCCTAGCAACCATCTAACCTTAACCCTGATCAGGATACCCTAGCAGCTGCATAGAAACGCCCTAGCAACCACCCAGAGAAGCCTGGTAACTGGCCAGCAACCCTCTCAGAACATTCTAGCAACTGCCCAGGACACAATTGTATAGCAATGACCTAGAAACAACCCATAACACCCTAGCAATCGTCTAGCAACCACCTAGACTACTTTAGTGACTGCATAGCAACATCCTAGCAACCATCCAGAATAGTCTAGCAACCATATAGCAACCATCCAGAACACCCGAGCAACTGCCTATGACACAATTTTATAGCAATGCCCTAGCAACCATCCAAAACACCCTAGCAACCACCCAGAATACTCTAGCAACTGGCCAGGACACATTTGTATAGCAACACCCCAGCAACAACCCATAACACCCTAGAAACCATTCAAAGTAGTCTAGCAACCACCTAGCAACTATCCAGAACATCCTAGCAACCACCCAGAGTAGCCTAGCAATTGCCTAGGACACAATTGTACAGCAACACTCTAGCAACCACCCAGACTACTCTAGCAACTGCATAGCAATGTCCTAACAACCGCCTAGCAACTCCCCAGAACATTCTAGCAACTGCTCAGGACACAATTCTATAGCAATGCCATAGCAACCACCCATGTCACCCTAGCAACCATCCAGAGTAGTCTAGCATCCACCTAGCAACCATCCAGAACATCCTAGCAACCACCTAGAGTTGCCTAGCAACTGCACAGGACATAATTGTATAGCAACACCCTAGCAACCACCCAGATTACTCTAGCAACTGCATAGCAATGCCTTAGCAACCACCTAGAACACCCTAGCAGCCACTTAGTAACCACCCAGAATACTCTAGAAACTGCCCAGGACACAATTGTATAGCAGTGCCCTAGCAATCACCCATGGCACCCTAGCAACCATCCAGAGTAGTCTATCATCCACTTAGCAACCATCCAGAACACCCTAGCAACCACCTAGAGTAGCCTAGCAACTGCCCAGCAACCACCCAGAATACTCTAGCAACTGCTCAGGATACAATTGTATAGCAATGCCCTAGCAACCATCCTAAACACCCTAGCAACCGCCTAGTAACCCCCCCCCCTCCCCCTCCAAGCATCTATTTGCCCCTCATTTTACTCCTCGTAGCACCTATTAGATTTCCACCAGAGTAAAGTGAATGAATGGATTATAGTTGTGTTCAAACAGGAGCAGAAGTAAACTAAAACCACTTAAATAATATAAGACCAAAATGTCAATGGCC
>JAUZSZ010000110.1:2017457-2030550 GCA_034780575.1 Labeobarbus marequensis | reverse complement strand
ATGTGTCCTGTTGGATCCATGCCCGACTGCCTTCCACCAAATGCTCAAGAAATCAGCCTGAGGGGAGGCAGAGTATGTTTGCGTCTGATTCTGACTGATGTCAAACGCAGATCTTGTTCAGTCACAGATTGAGAGATACCTTTGCTTGTTTCGGTTGTGCTATAAAAACTCTGACTAGGGAATTGTAAGATTTTATTTTTTTGTTTGATAATGGTAAACACTACGATAGCAGCTCATTTTCAGCTCTTTAATACATTTTTATACATTATAACACCATTTGAATTGAGCGAAAATGGTTTAGTAACTCACTGTCTGCATATGTTTTTGTTTATGCTTCATTATGCCCAAAACACGTTTTTTGCACAGATGTTGCTTGGCTAGCTTAATAATATATGTATTTTTTAATTATCATTTTATAAAGCTTTTGTTGATCTCTCCTGAGACTTTGGAGAAGACAAACTTTGGGTTGTTTTCTCAGGAGAAACTGAGTAGTAAAATGATGACTACAGCAAATTTGGTCATTTGTATCTAGGAGAAACAACTAAAATATTAAAGAGATTTCACCTGGAATGTTTTCATTCTTTTTGGGAAAATATATTTTAATATAGTTTTAATAATGTTATAAATAACTTTTGATATTAATAATATTAAATAATAAGTGTGTTGTTTTTGTTGTTATTATTAACAAATAAAAAAAAAGTTAAAAAGTAAACTAACAATATTTATTATTATTAATAATAATACAACAACAATAATAATAATAATAATAATAATAATGCTTTTCATTTAATCTCATTTATGTCTAGGAAAACAAATTAAATATTTAATTATATCATTTCAATTAACTTCACCTGTAATTGTCATTTCTTTTTTAGAATAAAACTATTTAAAATATTTTTTACAAATATATTTATTTATGTAATTATGCATAAAATATTAAATTAAATATTTTTTATTAAAACTATTATTATTGTTGTTGTTAATATTAGAAAGTAAAAAGAAGAATGCAACATTTTATAAAACTTTGTTGACATCTGAATTAAACATCAGATTACTAGGATTGTTTTCTCAGGACAAATTTTTGATCTCATTTGTATCTGTGAGAAATATTAAAGTGATTTGACTTGTATTTTGCCCTCTTTTTGAGTCCTGACAGGCTTGCTACATTTACTCAATGCTCTTTCCTGCAGTGCTCTAATAGGAAATGGCAATCTGTGAAGGGGAAGAGTGTCATCTGCATGTTCTTAATGATTTCTGCTTTAATCTCAAGTCATCAAATGTGTGTGTGTTTGGCTTGAAGGGAAAGAAAGTGCTTTTGTTGGCAGAATCTGACTGCGCCGCTGCTGTGAGTGAGAAACGCTGTTTCCACAGAAAGACATTCAAATGGATCCAAAGGTCAGCAGTCTGTGAGAGGACGTGTTGTAAGATCTCCTAGCTGTCAGTGAGACGTGGATCCGCTTCTCCAGCGCACGGATATCAGCATTCTCCTCCTCCGTCGCCGTGAGGAAACGATGCTCGCGACCCCTGCTATGAAGAAAGCTGCCGGTGCCATTCGCAGTTCAGCTCACACCGACTGTTTTGAAAATGAACAAACGCACTCACGCTGTCAGAGCGCGTTTATTACAAACACACGCCGTCAGATGTCACACCACTGCATGTTCCTGTTTATACACCGAGCCTTCTCAACATCTGTCCAGGTCACATCTCACTCCAAACCAAACAGAAACCAAAATAAACCAGAAAAGGAAAGTTTGTCGAGGCAGGGTTTGAACGTTGATGTGACAGACTCTCCAGGAAGTTTAAGACAGTTTAGAGCTTAGCTTGACGTTTATAGAAGTTTGACATTGTTTGAAGAGTTGTAAGGTGGTTGCTAGAGTATTCTGAGCAGTTTCTAAGTGGTTGCTAGGCAGTTGGTGGTGTTCAGGGTGGTTACAAAGGTGTCTTTGTATGTGGTTGCTAAGGATCTCTGGTAATAAGAATTGGAGGGAAATGTGCTCAAAAAAAAAAAAAAAAATATATATATATATATATAAACAGCCTTGTTAAATATCTTCCTTTGTGTTTGGCAGAACAAAGAAATTCATACAGGTTTGGAACTACTTGAGGGTGAGTAAATGATGACAGAATTTTCATTTTTGGGTGAACTATTCCTTTAGGAGGCTCCAAGATAGAATGCAGTTACAAAAACACGGCAGTTAATGGCAGAGAATACCAGCAATGTTGAATTTGTCCCCAAATGATGTGGAGGATGATGTTTGCACAGACACAGATTTTTAGTACAGCAGATAAATTCAGAATGAAATGATGTTTGTGACTCACAAAGCTGTCGTAAAAAGAGCTCGTATTTGGATAGAAGATCCCCAGCTCCCTTAGAAAACATAATTTAGTTTGAGTGACAAACAATAAAGGAGGAATTAGATATTGCTAAATCCACAGAGTTGAGGTGACATTCAAATACCTCTTTTATTCCAGCATTTTATTGAAGTGTCGATAAGCATTTAATCCATGGAGTTTTACAGAAGCAATACAGTGTATAATGGGGATTTGGAGCTGATCAAATGACCTTTCCTATCAATCAAGACTTAAAGTCAACATGAAATTAAAATGGACTTTGTTTGTTTTCTGAATGCATGTTCCTGCTCTTATTATGAACGATCAGTGCATGTTATTCTAAAGAAAATAAGAAAAGTCATTTTGATGAAAGATTATGATTATCACTGACATGACAGATCATGTGTGTTATTGATAGAAGCGTATTTACACCACAAGATAAAAAGATAAAAAAGCTAACTGTGACCTTTTTTCTCACAATTCTGCCTTTTTTTTATTCCAGCCTTTTTCTTGAGAAAAAATAGGAACTGTGAAATATAATCTTGCAATTACCTTTTTAATTTTGTATTCTCTCTTTTTTTCCCTGCAGTTCTGATAAATATATTGGAAATTAGATGAAAACTTGCAATTACCTTTTTTTTTTTTAACTGTTCATAATTGTGAGAAACTCACATTACTGTTTTTATTTTGTATTACGACTTTTTTCTTGTAATTCTGAGAAAGAAATTCAAATTGTGAGATATAAACTTGCAAATAATTTTTTTGGTGTGTTTTCTAATTTTTTAACTTATTCTGAGGGGGAAAAAAACTCGTAATTGTGAGAGAAAAATTTGCTGTATGTAAGATGCAGTTGCCTTTTTCTATTTTGATTTCTTGGCGGAAATATGCTTCTATAGTTATTGGTTAATGTGAATAGTCCTTGTTTTAGGCTACTGTTATAGGTAAAGCAGTCTTGCCAATTGTTAAAACACCTATTTTTATTATGGCGGTAATTGTAGATATTTAATGATTAAGTGTAAATATGGACGAGGAATCAACAGTATCATTGTGTTTCTGTGTGAAAAATCAAAGCACTACAGAGGATAAGGCACGCGGTGTGTTTTTGGTGTGTTATGATGCTGCTGTTGAACTGACAGTCATAAATACTCTATTTTCAGATGCTGATTTCTGTAGTGCTGTGGATGCAGTATCTGAGCTGTAACCCGCAGCTTATTGATGCAGGTTCGCTGCGCCCAGAGAGAGAGAGCATTTGCATCTGTCTGCATACAGATGAGCGTGGCTGAGAACGTAATTGTGCTGCTGCGAATTAGCGAGCGAACTGCCAAAGACAACGCTGAGATACGTGTTTGGCATTCAGTGATGTTATTCTGAGGAAGGCCAGTCGCTGTGAAAGTTAAATCATCCTAAAATGACCTCTGATTGTGAAATGTAAAGTGTAGCGAGATAATTTTAATGAAAGCGTTTCATTGGAATACACTAATGGAAGGTTATTTTAAAGGTTGTTGCATTTAACTCTCAGAAAGATATTATTGTGCCGCTAAAGAAAATGTCAGGATGGCTCATAAATCACGGTGCGCTGGTATTTTGGCTGGTTGCCAGGATTTTACTAAGGGGTTCTGAGTGTTTTTATGTGGTTGCTAAGGCGTTCTGGGTGGTTGCTAGGTGATATCTTAAGGCCCAAATTGTGAATTTAATTGATGCAAAAAAAAGTTTTATTTTCTTCTCTAAGTGATTAATTCAGTCACATTTTTGTATGCGCACCAAGAATTTAAATGTGTTTCCACTGGAGTTTATGCACATCATCCAACTGAATACAAAATAAGTGAATAATTTTTAATATGTAGTGCAGAAGAAATTAGACACTTTAGCTTTAATAAATCAATCAGTAAAGAGAAGACATGATATATACATGATTTAGAGGAACTAGTCCAGTGTTTTATTTTATTGTAATTGAGATACTGTCATAGTTTTTCTGAACGTTTTGAAATATTTTTTTATATTATATTAAAATATTTTTACATACATATTTTCTGTTTTCATTTTAATTTTAAAGTTTGTCATTTTATAGTGTTTTTCATTTTTATTAGATCACATATGTACACACACACACACACACACACACACACACACACACACACACACACACACTACTTGTAATTAGAGCATATTACATTTTATAATGCTCATAATCACATTATTTTTTATACGTCTTTCTGTCTGTCTGTCTATATATCTATAAATACATTTTAAGATTTTGCTTTTACATCAAGAAAAGCTAAATGACAGAGAAATGTTGTGTTGACAAATAGCTAAAATAAGTTTTTTTTGTCTTAGTTAGCAGTTTTTTTCCAAGTAATGTAAATGTTGTTTTATGTGTTTAGTTTTAGTTTAATAACTAGTCACAGTTCATATTGCCTCCATATAAAGTATATATGGAGTCTTTCTCTCATTAGAGTTTTGTTCGGGTTGATTTCACCTGAGTCTTTGTGGGAAATGCTGATAAAATGATTCAAACACTCTCTGTGTATCAGTCATAAATTCCCAGATAACTCTGTATCCTGAGAAATTATGACTGCTAGTGGTAATCTGCATCAAGCTGCTCCTGCAAATTACATCTCATTCAAGTGAAAGCGAATAAATCCAGGCGGCATTTGCAGAAATGGCATGGAAACGGTATTGCTGCATATAACTACTGTATGAAACTCAGCCTTTGCTGTGGGTGCTAGAAAAACAGCATCAGAAACTGTCTATTAACAGATGGACAGTAGCGCTTCAACATTTATATGCATGGACTTTCAGCATATTTGCAAATTAATCTACAGTTTCAGCTGTGTTCCTTTTCTTCCGTCTGTAAGTCATTAAATCAGTGCCAGAGGACCAAATAAACACGTAATGATTTTGACAGATCTCTCCAGCCCAGCGTGAGTTTAATGTGACTCAACACACATTCGCAGAGTTCACTTTCTGTGCAAAATAACAAAGCGTTTGTGAGATGCAGTTTTAAGCTGTTTGGAGATACAGCTAGTTTGTAGATATGGTTGGTTTGTGTGTGTTTTGCACAGAGCCAAATCTTGTTTCTTTGAATTTGCAATTATGTGTTTAAAAATCTCGATGTTGTGTTTGTAGTTAAGACAGAAGCCAGCGGACAGTTTCAGTAATATGGGAAACATTTATATTTTATTAAATGGATTCATAACGGTCGTGACAGATATGCCCAGGGATGTATTCTATATTACTCACATCAATAATGGAGTGTCAGATGACAGCGAGAGCCGCTGGGGGGATGTAGTTAGCTGTCACTGTCCCAGAGTAGCATGCAGTCCACCACACGGGTCAAAGCTACAGACTGATCATATAGTCACCAAGATGATGCTCAAACACGTACAATTGAAGTTTGCAGTGCCACTGGTATTATACTGAACTTTGAACCAAACCAACCACCAATGCAAACGCTGCAATTCTTGTTCCACGAACAACAGCATCTTCTCTTATTGTTGCAACTTGTGTGATGATTATAATAAATAATGATTATCATTTATATAATTTTAATATTTTTTTGTGAGTGAAAATATTTGTGAATTTAGGCTATAAAACATGCTTATTTTTAAATAATAATAATATAATTATTAATCAATTTACAACATTTAAATTATTTTTATAATTCTTTGTGGTAGTTTTAAATAACTGTAGAAAATTTCTCTTTTTTAACTAAAAAACTATTTAACTTTTTATGAACATCTATCTATCTATTCACACACAAACACACACAAATCTTAAAAAATTGCTTTATGCAAACGAAAAAAAAATAAAATAAAATATATATATTAGTGCTGTCAAATGACTAGCCTAATTGTGATTAATTACATCCAAAATAATAGTTTTTGTTTACATAATATATGAGTGTGTATATTTATTATTGACAGTATATATAAATACAAACACATACATGTATTTAAGAAAAATGTTTAGATATTAAATATATTTATATATAATATAAAATATAATAATATAAATATATAGATGTATATATATATATATATATATATATATATGTAAATATTTTCAAAATATATACTGAATGTGTGTGTATTTATATATACATAAATAAATAAATACAGTACACATACATATATTATGTAAACAAAAAGTTTTATTTTGGATGCAATTAATTGCGATAAAACGTTTGACAGCACTAATATGTATATATATAATATTTGCATAAAACAATTTTTTTTATCACTTTTTTCCCATTGGGATAATGTTCACAGATCGTTCATGAACAATAAGACCTGAAATGTGGATTAAAGGGTTCCGACATGTTGTCTGAACAATTATTTTCCATGTTTTTTATGACTTGTAAATATATATATATATATATATATATATATAAATTTAAGTAGTTTATTGTACTCAAAACATTTAACTAGAAAAAATTAGATTGACTAAAATCCCCACAAATGACTTTTCCATTCCTGAAAATCACACTTTTAAAATTCTCTTATATTTTCAGGTTTTTTTATGGCGTTAACTTATAGTTTTGAAGCATATGTCTTGATTTAGCAGTCTGACAGCTCATGCACATGTCTTCAGTTCTCTGTTATTATGAGTTTGAGTTCAGGAGTTTTCTGTTCATCTGGCTGCTGTCAACTCTGTTGCGTGGGGATTTTGAATATGAAACTCTTTAAATACAGTGTTTGAACACTTATCACTCGGCTGGTGGTGTTTTGCTGTAAAGCATACTGTAAGGAGGGCTGACAGATGCCATTGTACGGCAAAACTCAATCTCAGCTGTAGCTCCAGTAACTCACCTGCTGTAGAAAGATTCATTTATGTCGACCCACCAGCTCAGCGAAGCATCTGTCTTTAAGACAATATGTGGGAGTCTAGAGGTTTGTGTGATACATCAAGTCCAGCTTCCCACTCTAAACTACACATTGTCTGCTGGTGGATGTGTCCTGCTAACTTTGTTCCCCTTCAGATGGCTTATGAGTGCACACTAGAGAGGTGACCTCTTTAGCACACAGCTGCTTGATGGCCCTTTTATCCTTTTCATACAGTTTCTCTTCCTGTTCAAATGGCTTCAAAGAACGAGCAGCATTCAAAGCACCACGGATGAAGGATGTTCTTATGATGAAGTGAAAGTTTTTAGAGTTTATCAGCTGCTCCACTGAGTGAAACTGACTGCATTTACATGCACAGGAATATTTTTATATTTATCATTATGTGGACATATTCACATACTGTAAGTGTCATGTATATGCATTATGAAGCTGTCATAGTTTATGTTTTGCTAGAATAATAGAATGAAGCAGAAAAATGTATACTTTTTTTTTTTTTTACTTGTTTTTAGATTTTAAAAGTTTAGAAATATTTCGTAAACATTTGCACAGTAATATGATAGTGTGATAAAATCACTGAAAGGGTTAGTTCACCCAAAAATGAAAATTATCTTGTGTTTCACTCACCCTCAAGCCATCCTTGGTGTATATGACTTTCTTCTTTCAGACGAATCCATTTGGAGTTATTTTAAAAATTGTCCTGGCTCTTATAAGCTCTATCATTGTAGTCAGTGGGTGTTTCTGTTACACAGTCTAAAGTACGTAAAATAAAATGAAAAATATCCATATTTCAAACGTAATAAACACATCTCTCTCACTTCATCTAACTGTCATAAGTGGAAGCCCTTCTGGCGGATGACGTAGGACGTCGGTGTTGCGTGATTCGTGGAGAGCGTGGAGAGACAACAAAACAAAAAACGCCGGTCACGAATTAGAAACACAGACTGAGGATCTGTAAAGAAAAATGTTAGAGGATATCGATATAAGCCAAGCGGAGACTGGTTTTCCTTTGCTAAAGTAAGGAAACTTTGCTTCTTTTGCTTCTGTAAACAAACGTTGGTTTTCGCGAGACTCACACGTGCATGCACTGTGCCGCCGTCCAATGTCATCCACCGGAAAGGCAGTCTCTCGTGAACGCACGTATGACAGATAGCGGAAGTCACACAAAACTCTTTATATCGTTTTAAATCTGGATTTTTAAATTTTTTTTTTTTACAAAAAAGCATTGATTTGCTACAGGAGGCCTTTATTTACCCCCCGGAGCCGTGTGAGGCACGTTTTTTTATGGATTCGTACACTTTATTTTACATGTTTTGGACTGTGTAACAGAAACACCCGCTGACTGCAATTATAGAGCTTAGAAGAGTCAAGAGTCAAGATTACTTCAATTGGATTCATCTGAAAGAAGAAAGTCATACACACCTAGAATGCCTTGAGGGTGAGTAAAACGTGGACTAATTTTCATTTTTGGGTGAACTAACCCTTTAACCTTTTCCGTTTTTAGTTAATTGACTTGACTTTTCTAAGTGACATCCCAGACATTCATTATTTTTTAATTAGCCTAAGTGTTTATATATATATATTAGTGCTGTCAATTGACTAATCGTATCCAAAATAAAAGTGTTTGTTTACATAATATTTGTGTGTACTGTGTATATTTATTATGCATATATAAAGACACACATATGGCATATATTTAGAAAATATTTACATGTATTTACGTGTATATGTTTATATTCATATAAATATTATATATAAATATATTTAATATTTAAACGTAATATTTTTCTTAAATATATACATGCATGTGTGTGTATTTATGTTTACATAAGTATACACAGTACACACACATATATTATGTAAACAAAAACTGTCATTTTGGATGCGATTAATCACGATTAATCATTTGACAATTAATAGACTTTATAATTAATACACATTTTCTCATGCAAGTGTTAAGTGTTTGTTTTTTTACACATTATACAAAATATTCAGACGTACTATATCATAGAACAGGATAAGGAATCTTCCTGTTTTGTACATATGAAGTGTCTCCTTGAGAAGCTGAATGTTATCTGTGTTTGTAGGTTGAGTTATGAGAGCAGGGAATACAGTCTGGAGATAATTCATGGCCAATCAAACGCGAGCGGTCGTGGTCATGTGTCCCGTGAGGAAGAACAACAATAGGTCAGTGAAAAAGTGAACAAACCCTGGAGAGATGACAACAGTGACCAAAGAAAACTCAAAGGATGATGTTTCCCATAAACTTTCATTTTGATGTGCTGCAGTAGAACTCTTCTGGAAATAAAATCTCATTCTCTTTCTCCATAGAGAGAAGGATTTTTAGTGATAAGGTATAAAGAGACCTGTACCATGAGCCCTGATGTTGTTAATCGGTGGTATATGCTTCTGCAGAAACCTTTTTTTTTTTTGGTTTTATATTTTATATTTGTATTTTATATTTATGTATTCTATATTAATTTTATTTACACATTAACAAATTTTTTTGGTTTGAGATAATTGACTTTAGATTTTTTTGAAGTTTTTGTTTTTGCACATAATACAACATATTCCAACATATTTTGTATTTTTCTTTTGTTTTTTTATATTTAATATTTTTAATTTATATACATTTTATAGACATTTACACGCTGATATAAGACTAGTATGATAAAATCATTTAACAACCTTTTCTGTTTTAAGTTAATTGACTTGATAGATGTCTATTGTGTTTTATGTTTTTTAAACTTAATTTCTATAAATGAATTTTTTAAGTAGTACATTTAACCTGGTTCCATTATGTTATGCAGTTTTTTATGGGATGTTTGGTTCATTAATGGGTCTTAATATTAAAACTCAAACTGTAGTTTATAACGTTATGGTTCAAGTGTGGTTGGTTTGGTTCATGTCATGGTTTAACTCCTTATTTAAGGAAGTTTTGAAATCCCTATGGAGAAAATGAGTGGTAGAAATACTTTCAGAAACCAACGCCACTGGAAAAGTTGCCGCTCTATTGTACAAAGTTCAAGAATTGTCTAGAAATGTCTGAGTTATATAATATAAGAGTTATGATGACATTGAGTTCACCAAAGAGTTATGCATCTGTAGCAGTTCCAACCCGTGTCCTGCGTGTTTCATTTATAATGAAAAGAAAGGCATGAAATATAACACGACCATAAAAGTGATTATTTTGGAGAAGATGAGAGTAAGACATTTCATCTCAAAGAAACGCCGCTTACAAAGCCCTGGCTAGACGCATTCAGCTGAGTGAAAAGAATCAAATCTGGGCTTTTTCTTTCATTCTCGCAACCCAACACCACACATCTCACTCTGTCAGCGTGTGAATTGTTGCAGAAACTGTAATGACATTTTATGCCGTGTGATTAAACATATTTTATTTCCATTTCTACAAGAGATGATGGTGTGGAAAAAGGCCACATGCGAATGAATCCGTATGCTTGACCAAAAACCAAAACGATCAATTTTTCACTCATAAATTAAGGTCAGTGGCACAGCGAAACTTGCATGGACTTTATATCAAGTGCTGAAATCACTTTCTTTTGTAAGAATCTTTAAATGAAACTGCATTTAGATCACTAACCCGCAGCGTTAGAAATAGTAATAGTGCTGATTTCTTTGGCAAGCACCACTAATATGTAGATTTTTGTAAATAATTAAGAAACAGCACATCCTATACTGTTCAAAAATACCCTCAGTTAACATAATTTGTTCAAAATGGGCCACAAATTCATTTTATGTTAATTTTAGGCTTTCTTTTTTCTCTCGCAGAGAACTGAGCGCTGCTAAATGCGTTTTGCCTCTTTCTGTTTGACTGTGTTAAGATCTCAATTAAGATACAACCGAGTAAATTGAGCTGAAAAAGCGCTGAGTTCCCCAGCAGTGTCACATACTGATTTGAACTGATTTAAAGGTCCGAGATGATACTTTAAGGTGGACAAACCAGTTAACAGATGGCAAAAATATCTCTTAGGCCTTGACTGCACATCATATCTTTAACACACAGGTCGCACAGGCTGCTTATCTAGCTTAGACTTGAAGCTTTCCATTATGTACTGCAAATATTGTTGATTTTGGTGTTGGCGTTTCGTGCTTTGGATGGAAACATTTGCCAAATGAGTAAATTGAAATGGCATGTACACTGGGAAAAAAAAGGCACAAAATTAAAATGTACATTTTAGACCTCCTAAATGTTCTGGCAAGGTTATCTCAAATTTACGAACAAACGTTATCTAAATTTTAGCCTAATAATGTTCTCAAAACGTCAGCACAAAAACATTATCTTTATGTCGTTCATGAAATTTTTTTTTTCCCCTTGAAACTCAGTTTCGTTAATGTAACATTTTTAAAAAAATGTAGCTAGTTGTTCAGAGAACATTTTAAAAGTAATGTTCCCATAATGTCTGCAAGATGATACATAACCAAGAAAAAAACTTTAAAAGCTGGACATTTTGAAAATTCTGAGAACATTAATAATAATAATGTTCTCAAAATGTTAACACAAAACATTATTTACACATTGTTCAAGTAATTTTTTTTCTCAGATGTGTTTGGCTAAACATTCATCTAGGATTTTTTAAATGTTGATAATTGTTTCAGAATGTTCAGAGAAAATTCAAAAATAACATTACAATGTTTGCAAAATGCTAAAATGGAATGTTCCCTTTGATGTTCGAAAAAGCTTTTAAAACATTTTAAAAATGTTCAGGGAACTTTCAAATATAACGTTTGCATAATGTTTGTAAAATGATAAATTGGAAGGTTTCCTTTGTTCACATAACCAAGAAAAAAACATTTCTTGTAAAACATTTCAGAAATAACATTTTCATAACTTATTGGGAAGTTAAGCAAAATGTTCAGTTGTGTTGTATATTTAAAAGAGTTTTTTTTTGTAGGTGTCTTTCCTGTAATGTTAATAGAATGCCCATTTAAAGTGATCTGGTCTTTAATAACGTTCTCAAAACATAAGCACAAAAATATGTTTTATATATCATTCCTGGAATGTTTTATTTTAGGCAAATGTTCATCTAACATTTTATAAATGTTGATACTTGTTTCAGAATGTTCAGAGAACATTCAAAAGTAACATTTCTATAATGTTTGCAAAATGATCAAATTGGAAAATTCCCTTGACATTCCCATAACAAAGAAAAAATGTTCTTAATATGTTTTAAAAACTAGATTTTTAAAAATCAAACATTCGGCGAATGTTCCTTTAATGTTCGCATAACCAAGGAAAAACAGTTTTATTTAAAAATACTGGATGTTTTGAACATTTCGAGAACATTCAGGAATTATGTTTTCATAACTTAATGGAAACATTAGCAAAATGTTCTCAGAACATATTTTTGTTTGCTGGACAGTGTTTAAGGCTCAGTTATGTTGTACATTTAAAAGTTTGTTTAGGTTTCTTCTGGTAACATAAATAGAATTTTTATTCAAATTTATCTGGTCTTTAATAATGTTCTCAAAACGTTAGCACAAAAACATTTGTTTATCCATTTTTTGTTTAAAACATCTGCAATATTTTAGTTAGACATTTGTGTAACATTTGTAACCTTGTAACCAATTTGTGTTTAAGTAACAAATGTTGATACTTGTTTCAGAACATTCAGAGAACATAACGTTCATGGAATGTTTCCAAAGAGAAACGCGTTTTAATCATTTGAAAACTGGACATTTTGAATGTTCAGAGAACTGTTCTTAGAACTTTTTTTTATTTTTTTTTTATCTGGGTAGTATTTATGTTCAGTTAAGAGTTTTTGGAGGTTTCTGATGAAATGTTCATGAATTGCATTGCCTTTCCTTATTCTAATGATTGAATAAGCAGCACTACAGGTCCTTCTCAAAAAATTAGCATATTGTGATAAAGTTCATTATTTTCTGTAATGTACTGATAAACATTA
>JAUZSZ010000110.1:1397367-1407923 GCA_034780575.1 Labeobarbus marequensis | reverse complement strand
CATCTGCTGACGGACAACATGCTGCGTTGTCACGGGAACATCCCAGCTGAAGATAATGAGGAAATTAGATCGCTCCAATCACCAGGTGTGTTCCAAACGACTAATTAATGGCACGCATGTGCCTTGCTCAATCCAAAGTCCCCACTCCAAGGGGATAAGGATGATTTGGAGCTTGCCCGTGAACCATTTGATACACAATACGCGTATCGTCACACCCCTACAGTTTTGTATTTTAATCTATTTTAAAATTCAAATTTATTCTTTTGATTGCAAAGCTGAATTTTCAGAATCATTACCCTAGTCTTGAGTGTCACATGATAACTTAGAAATATGCTTATTTGCTGCTAAATTATTATTAGTTATTGGTGCTCAATTATTAATAATTGTTCTTAAGTTCTTTTTTTTTTTAATTACTTACCCCTGACCTTTGAACATGACTGTGTCATGGTACTTTCCACAAAAATATGAAGCATTAAAACTTTTTTTTAGCATAGTTAATAATAAGAAATGTTTCCTGATTTCTGAAGGATCAGTAATGTAATGATGCTAAAAATTCAGCTTTGTATTACAGGAATAAATTACATTACAAAATATTAAATTACAATAATATTTTCATAAAATCATAAAAAAACATTTATTATTTCAAACATTTGTCTGGACAAATCTCATATATGATGTGTTATTCATAATATATAATATGTGCAACAGTATATATCCTATATATGTTATCTGATCTTAAAATTTTATGTTAGCTTTATGGTATCATTATTTTAATTGTTTCATTATTCTGATGTTTTCGTATTAGCTACATTATAAATTAATATGATGTTTCACTTTAATTTCAGAGGAGCTTGAGAACAAGCCCACCACTTTTCCAAGCCCTCCTTGTCCAGACTCTACGATTGTCCCAGGTCACCATTTGGACCTTCAGAGCTTCATACCAGAACAGCACACAGTCTCGCAAACACTCCCAGATGTCAATGCCCTGCACTATGGACTTACTTCACAAAGTATTACCTTAAACCAAAAAGATTCTTATTCAAATGAACGGCCGCTCACTGGTGTGGACCTCCTGTCCTCTGTTGATAGCAGAGGTATCAAAAGTTCGGCTCCTCCTTGTCCGGACCGCTCCCTAAAGCCTGTGTGTGACCTGGTGAATGATACGGGTTCTGCAAACCTCCAGCAAGCCGATAGTCACGAGGACTTTAACGTTTCTGAGAAACAAACTAATGAGGACCTGCTAGTGGACTTTGAGAGTCCTGTAGTATCAACTTCAGAAGATGCTTCTAAAACTGGTGAATTACCAAAATATGACTCTGAGATTAACTATAACTCATTCAGCCTGCTAGATGTGATATTACCGGCCATTGGTGACACTCATGGTTTAAGTAGCAGCATCACACCTTCGGAGTGCAACCAGATTGAAAGTTCTCGTCCTGAAGGCTCAAACTCCAATGATCAGAACAGTTCTCCATGCAAAGTCTCAGTGAACGAGGAAGATGTTTGTAATTCAATTCCTCATGCTACAAATGAAGCCGTTTCAGCAACCAATGAAGAGCATGCTGTATCGCTGCAGCCGGACTCAACAGATACCCAGCTGTCTGAAGATCTCAGTGTCAAAAATCCAGAGGATTCAGCTGGAAGTCCCTCCCTGGAGAAGGAACCTTCTCTATCTTGCTTGCCGATGGCCGTGTCTATGTGTGGATCCCTTGTGACGTCTTTAGGCCCACAGGCAGCAGTGATTGAAACCAAAGATGAGGCTGAACTGGAAAAAAATTCAGCAATTCAAGAGGCTGAAGAGTTAATTCTTCCGTTAGAAGAACCTACAACTCCGTTCTTCAATAGGGCTGATTCCTCACCTGAAGATGAACCTGAGCTTGTCCAAATCATGTCGAATACAGAAAGGGCGACTGTTGTCTCAGGCCATTACCCTGAAAGAAACTTTAAGCGCAACTTATCGCCGACAGAGAAAGAGTTGTGCAAAAGCAACCCGTCTCCGCCCTATTCAGAAAGCCCAAATTATTCCTACGAGTTCAGTATCGCCAACGATTACCTTCCTGAAAGCGACCAGACTGTGATGATGGTTACGGACGAGGAGCTGGACGCTTTTCTGATGGGTCAGGGTGTGAAAATCAACTCCGACACAGGTGCAGAAAAATTTGTAGATGACGGCTTTTCAGAATTTAACGGAAACGTGGAAGGATTTTTAGATGAGGAACTGCAGAGCTGTAAAGTCAAGACGTTTGCTTCTCCTGAGAGCGATGGTTCACTTCAATATCTGGACGAGAGCGAAGGTTCGAACGTTTCTTCATCTCAGGACAGCAGCCCGCTGAGGACAGACTCCATGCAAGCTATTAGCCACAAAAACGCAACCAGCCCTGTTGAGATTCAGTCAGTTTGTGCCCCCAACCAAGAGTCAAATTATGGTGGGGCGAGACCAAAGCAGATGTCCAACCAAACCGTACGGCCTCCATCTGAAAGACACCGAACCGACTATGCTGAACCCGATGTGCCAGCCCTTTCTGCAGAGAATGGCTTGCAAGTTTCTCCCAACATCGATGAAAATAACTGTGAACCCCCTTCTTATCAGCAATATGATGCCAATTATGGCCATGATGAGCTTTCAGAGCCTCCACCATACCCAGGAGAGAGTCCTGATCCACCAGGACACGAGGCCGAGGATCTGGGTTCAAAGCAGCCCCCTTGGGTGCCGGACTCCGAGGCTCCTAACTGCATGAATTGTGAGCAAAAGTTTACCTTTACCAAGAGGAGACACCATTGCAGAGCATGTGGGAAGGTGAGTTTGTTGTCTCTCAGTATCAGTACCCACAATTATTTGGAAGATATAAAATAGTTTGGGGTCTTACAATTAATTTTTTAAAGAAATTAATACGTTTATTCTGCAAGGATGCATTAATTTGATCAGAAGTGACCATAAAGTTATAAAAGATATGTTTCAAATGAATGCTGTTCTTTTCTATTCATCAAAGAATCCTGAAAAATAAAATGTATTATGGTTTCCACTGAAATAAGATGCGTCTGTTTTCAGCAGATAATAAATAATATAAATCTTTATTTAGCAGCAAATCAGCATATTAGAATGGTTTCTGAAGGATCATGTGACACTAGAGACAGTAATTATGCTGACAATTTGGTTTTGATCAAAAGAATAAATTATATTTCAAAATATTCAAATTTTTCCTTTAAATTTGAATAGATATTTTAAATTGTAGAAATATTTCACAATACTACTGTTTTTACTGTATTTTTGATCAAATAAATGCAGTCTTGTTGAGCAGAAGAGTCTTTCTAAAACATTGACTTTAACATTAACATAAAGTTTTAAACTTCAGTAGTTATAGATTTAGTAGTTTGATTTAATGCTTAATAATAATAAGAATAATTAGCTGCAGTAGTATTATGAAGTATTTTACGGCACTGTATGGCTGAATGTATATAAACATGGATGTATTTAAATGTCTGGTAAAAGGGCCTCTTTAAAAAAAAAGACAATGTAAAAACAATAAATGAATGAATAAGTATTTACTGGACTGAACCTGTGACCACAGCAGCATGATACAAACTGAACAGAGCGATTTTACGTATAAATTATTATAAAAAATCTAACACACATATACAAATATACCACCAAAGTTTGTTTAATTTTAATTTATTTTTTATTTTATTTCATTTTAGTTTAGTTTATTTGTATAATTGACCATTGTCCCATGGGTGTGATTTTCTTGCTATATTACTCTGCACTCTTTCTTCTCACATAACAAAATAGTTTAAACGCTGATCAATATTTCACTTATTATTTATTAAGTATCTTCTTAATAAGCAAGATATGCACAGTCAGACTATGCATAGTAATGTGTTTGCTTCAGTTTTGAAAGTGACTTTGTAACTTTGTGTAGTAGTTGAGTGTGCCCTGACTTTTGGAGGTGAAAGTCAAATAACCGCAGTGTGAATCAATGAATTAACACGCAGTCAGCTGCGTTGATTTCGAGCAAAGGTCTGTGCCATTGTTTTCTAGTTTATTTATAACCACAGGAAAGCCTTAAACCTGTAGTCCACTGCCTTAGACAGCAAAAGTACTCATTTTATGTATTGGTGCGAGGTCTTTTGTTTTCATTACGTCAGTGTGTGGTTTATTCTGCTCTGGAGGTGCTAAATATAGAGGTGGATTTGCTGGGTCAGTAGAATGTATTTTTAGCGCTGATATAATTTCCCGCTTGAATTGCAGCACTGAGTTGCTGTTTTCAAGACATACTGGGCCAATAAATAAAATGGGCTAAAGGACACCAGAGAGTTTTCTCCAGGTTTATGTCTGATGAAGTACTGCGTTTATCCAGTGTTTGAGTGAATAATGTTGTCTGCTTTGCAGGTGTACTGTGCAAACTGCTGCAACCGCAAATGCAGACTGAAATATCTGGACAAAGAGGCCAGGGTTTGTGTCATCTGCCATGTTACCATACAGAGAGGTGAGTCCTAAACCACTTTAATATACTCCCCAGCTGGCTTAATAAAAATAAATTCAATATGTTCAAGTGGATGCAATGCACTGTACCTTTAAAACATTGTTTACAACAACCAAACGTTAAAGGGATAGTACACCCAAACATGAAATTTTGCTGAAAATGTCCTCACCCATCCTCTTCATTGGAACAGATTTGGAGAAATGTAGCATTCCATCACTTGCTCACGAATGGATCCTCTGCAGTGAATGGGTGCCGTCAGAATGAGAGACCAAACAGCTGATAAAAGCATTACAATAATCCACAAGTAATCCACATCACTCCAGTTCATCACTTAACATCATGAGAATCAAAAGCTGCATGTTTGTAAAAAGCAAATCCATCATTAAGATGTTATTAATTTCCGTTTAAAATCCAGTCCTATGGATTAGGGTTGGGCCAATAGATGATGCCATTGCCCGTCGCTGATTGCTGATAGACATCACGATGTTGGAACCCCTAAAGGAGATAAATAAGAGATGGGAGGAAAATATATATTTCAGTACTTTCTCTCACAGTTATATATTGGGTAAATAAACTGTATATAAATTGCTGGCATTGAGCAAGCTGCTATTATGCCTGCCATTGAAGCTGCTTTTGAATGCATGATCACTTTTTAGTTTCACTTTCGATCACATGTACTCTGTTTACTATCTCTCCTTATTCTGTTTATGTGTTAAGTGAAATTTTATGTACTGTAATGTAACAGGCAACCGTTAGCAATCATTATTTTTTTTCCGTGCCTTTCTGAATACGGATTCATGCTTCGGGCACACCTCGCAACTCCCCCGATGTCATCGTCCATCGCGATGTTTCACTGTAGACATCGTCTGATGGCAGTTTTGTAGATATCGCCCAACCCTACTATGGATTATATTTTTGTATTTAGGCTAAAAGCAGCAGTTTTAAGTTAAAATGTCTTAATGGAGTGGTGTTAATTACTTGTGGATTATTGTGATGTGTTTATCAGCTGTTTGGACTCTCATTCTGGCAGAACCCATTCACTGCAGAGGATCCATTGGTGAGCAAGGGAAGTAATGCTAAATTTCTCCAAATCTGATGAAGAAACAAACTCATCTACATCTTGAAGGCCTAAGGAGGAGTGAACTTTCAGCAGTTCCTCATTTTTGGGTGAACTATTTCTTTAAAGGCAGACAATCTGTGGCAGTGGTTCATGTTTGTGTAGAAATGGGTTTGACCCATTTCTACACTTAGGCCTACATGAACTACTGCCACAGATTGAACCATGGTTTATTTTTAGCTGGTGTAATGTGGTAAACAGAAATTAGGTTGATAAAATGAGTGTTTCTGAAGAAGAACTACTGAAAAGCACTCATTGTGTTGTTATTGTGATATTGGCATTAAATCACTAAAGCTTTGTTTGATGCACTGAGTATGTATTAGTTTTATCCGTGAAGTAATCAGCTGTAAAGGCCCGTTTGCACGTAAAACGATAGCAATAATGAGAACGTTATCATTTACAGCTGGGAAAAATAGATCTGAAAGAGATTCCAGAGGTATCAATCCTCCACACACTGTGCCGTTATCATTATAGTTGTGATATGAACTCTATTCTTTTAAAAAAGAACAATTTTAACAATTTTAAAACTGTATCGGTCTTTATTCATTCTGGCAGAAAGGTGCATTGTCACCAAAAACGAGAACTATAACCATAAAGTTTAAAAAAACTTTCTAACTCTAAGAAAATAGTGGCATCCACAAAAAAAAAAAAGGATAACAGCTTAAAGAAACAATATCGTTGGAATCAATTTCAGTGCTTTTTTTCATCTAATGAACGTTAAAAACATTAAAGTGCATGTTGACGTCACATTCACAAAACATTCACAAAACTTTAGATTAAATATAATGTTATCTTTTATAAGTGTGGACGCTGATACAGCTAATATTGTAAGTATGGTTTTTGGTGTGAATCAACACACTATTACCAACCACAATCATTTTCTTTAGTTGGCAGTGTATATTTGATGAACCTATCTGTTATAGGCACTGAAGCGAAACAAACTGTAGTTGTTTGCTTTACATGTTTGTGAGACGTTGTGGAAGGTTTAAAGTTATGCTGATCATCAAAAGGCAGACAATGGTTTTTGTGCAGTAAAAAATGTTTGAATTGTCAGTCCGCTGGATGAAACAAAGCGGGCCATTTTGTGCTATCCTGCTTTCGAGAGCTCCAGGGATTTTGTTAAAACTACAGATCAGACTTTAACATTTTGTATTCCTGCCCATGGACAGTTGGATAAACAGAGGGCAGTGTCAAAAACTTCAAAAGTGATGAAGTTTTTAACAAAACTGAACGCCTGATCCCTTTCTCCAGTCATGTAGCACAGATTTCAAGTTTTTGCGTTTCTACTGCAGAGACAAACAACCATTATTGAGTGCACATCTTGCCAGCAGTGAATTCCCAGTTTAATTATTTATAACTATACTTTTTTTAACCTTCATAGATGGTTTTAATGGCTTTTTATACAATTGTATAACAATGTAATGTCACTGATGTCCTTAGTTGATGCAATGCTGTCATGACTGTTATTTTAGTATTATTTATACTATTATGGTTTTAATAAATATTTTGGTTTAGTTTTTATTTTTGTATCTTCAGATTTATTTTTAAATGTAGTTTAGGTTTATGTAATTTTGTTAATTTAGTTTTATTTATAAACTCTAATAGTATTTATTAATATTTTGAATTAGCTTTTATTTTTTAATTTTTAATATTTAATATTTAATGTTTGTTTTAGTCATTTTTATGTGCTTTTGTAATTTTAAAATTAGTTTTTGTTAGTAATATTTTTTAATTTCAGTTTGAGAATTTTAGTACTTTAAATTTATTTCACTTAGTTGCCAAGGCAGCATTTTTAAGTTCTTAATCTCATAAGTGTATTTTATTTAGTTTAAGCTTTACTACTTCTTTTAGTTTCAGTTAGCAATAATAACACAGGCTCACTTGCATCCCTTTTGAAAGAAGCAGATCCCCTATCCTTTTCATTTGTGTCCAACTTTTTTGTGGACTAAACATCTGAAGCTCTTGTATTTTTCAAGGGCTGATTTAATGGAGAAGATCAAGGCTTTATTTATTTTTTTTTTTTCCCCTGGCCGGTCTATAAAAAGAGGCTGGCACGCGGTGTGTGGCCGAGCGTGCGGTCCATTTGCACATTAAAAAGGACATTCATCAAAGAACGTCAGTGCTGCAAGTCAGCTCTCGCAGGGTTTGGTGCAGGGCTGGGTGGAGCCAGGGCACTGGTGCATGTCCTTGAGTGTGTGTGTGTGTGTGTGTGTGTGTGTGGTATAGGACCCACCTGGTGCAGTATTCGTGACACTCTCTCTCATTCACTCTCCGGGTTGAGGAATAGAGTTAGACACACACATAATCACACACACACACTCACACATCTCATCTTCAGGCGAGGAGGGTTTGTCACCACTCTCAGCCCAGGGCAGCCATTTAATACGACCTCTGTGTGTGTGTGACGGACAGACTGAGCTTGCACTCGCAGCCAGAGACGTTCGCCTGGTCCAGGACAGACGAGAACTCCGTGTGAGCTTGCGGAAGTGAGCTGCACCCCGTCCGGGATGAGAGAGGCTCAAGGATGCGCCCTCCATCTCACTCATTCGCGGTCTCTCTCTCGCTTAACGGCAAGGGGGACACTTCCTCCTTCGCTCGGCGCACACTAACGCTGTCCTGGGAGACTAACATGCAACCTGTGATTAACCTGGAAGAGAGTTAATTTAGGATGAGGTAAGCTCACTGAACTGAATCGAAATCGAGCCCTCTTGAGGCTCGAAGTGTAATTGATTGTTTTATCTGGTTAACTCTTTAAGTTTGTAACTTTTTTGCATCGTCTTTAGTGAATTTCCACATGCTGAAGGACATTCTGTCCTGCTGGTTCTTGGCTTCACAGTTCCCATCTGTCGTCTTGTTGTAGCCGTTTTCACAGTGAGCCAGCAGATTTCTGCTTTCGTGCTTCTAGCTGACATGTTTGCGGGTGTCACAGGCAGTGACAGTGTAATCAGGTCGATGAGCATCTATGAGCCTTAATCAACATAATGCACAGCGCGGCTGACTCATGGCTGGAGGAGGTGTCAGCACGCTGGGCTGTGGCTGCACTGGACGTCCTTTTTTCTTGAGTTCGGTTTGGTGGCTCATTGCCCATCACTTTAATAACAACAGTGCTGTGATTGATGCTTAGTAGTCTTGCATGTAAATGTTTGATTTATTAGAATGTGACTCGGCTGAATGAGGTTTGTACTTTGGACTTTAGTCATCATTTGGTTTACCACAGGTCAACAACTTGACAGTAGATATTTATAACATATTTGAAACCTGAGTGTACATTATATACACTACCGTTCAAAAGCTTGGAGTCTTTAAGATGTTTTTCAAAAAAGTCTCTACTGCTCACCAAGGCTGCATCTATTTGATCAGACAACGTTAAAAACTGTACAGTTGTAAAATATTATTGCAATTGAAAATAACTTTTTTTATGTGAATGTTTTTAGAAAATTTATTCCTGTGATCAAAGCTGGATTTTCAACATCATTACTCCAGTCTTCAGTGTCACGTGATCCTTCAGAAATCATTCTAATATGCTGATTTGCTGCTCAAGAAACATTTCTGATTATTATCAATGTTGAAAAAAGTCCTGCTTCATATTTTTTTGGAAACTGACACATTTTATTTTTCATGATTCTTATATAGAAAGTTCTAAAGAACAGCATTAATTGAAACAGAAATCTTTGTAACACTCTAGATGTCTTTATTGTCTCTTTTGTTCAATTTATTGCATGCTCGCTGAATAAAAGTGTTAATTCGCTACAAAGTGATTTAAATGTTCATAAAGGCCTAGACGCAGAAACAGACCTTGATGGGGTTTTTTACATGAAAACTTTATCGTGAGGTGATGCTAAATAATAAATGAGTATTATATGAGTTGGGTTGATGTGGATGAAGTATTACTTGAGCTGCATGGTGCAAAAAGTTGAAACGCACATATTAGATGATAAACGTGTTTCATCAGATGGAACATTATCTTGTTGATGAGCATAACTCTTTTGTTGTGTTATTCATCCCTGAGATCCTCCACGCTCTTCATTATCCGGCCAAATGTCAAATTAATTGGCGCTCATTGAAGACGGTGAAGATCAGCTCCGCGCTCTTTGCGTGCATTATGAAGAAGCGGGAGAATCAGACTGCGACTGTAATTAATCTCATTGAGTTTAATAAATACCTCGGGAGACCCTTTGTATTCGGCCTTTTCATTGTGAGTTGAGGACTACAGCGAGAAAGAGATGGGGAAGGTGGAGGACACAGACTTTCTTCTCATGTCACCGTCACAAAAGACTCCATCAACACATCACGAACATACCGTTTTTGTGCTTCTCTGTGACTAAAAGGACCAGCATTGATCTCGCTTACGGACGGACGTGGTTTGAAATGCACAAAAACAACCGAATAAACAAACATCAGGCCAGCTTCCCTGTTAATGAGGCTGTGGAGCAGGACAGACAGACTTCAGGCCTGATCTCTCGTGTTGAGTCACAAAAGAGCCGAAGCTTTGAGAGGCGCCAGAAGAGCACAGAGCTGAAAAGGTAAAAAACTAATGGACGACACTTTATTGTCTGCAGCCTTTTCAGTCTGAGACACGCTGTGAGCCGGTGATAAAGGAGATCCATTAAAAAGTCGAAATTTCATTTGAACATCTGTTTGAATTATGTGTGTCTTTAGCACATATATTATATTATTATATGATGATTAATTGTGTGTGTATTTATATATATTAATAGTTAGATATTATTCTTTATATAACATTAGTGATTATTAATATAATATATCAAATACTTTATAGAATATTTTAATGTAAATTAAATTAATTTATTTAAAAATTAAATAAAATGTGTGTGTGTATATGTATGTGTAATGAGGGGTCAGTGGTGTTGGGATCCATAAGCAGTTTATTAGAACTTAAGCAGAGGTCAGACAGGCAATGTTCAAACAGCAGTAAACAGTGTATCGTAGGCAAGGCA
>JAUZSZ010000110.1:1368722-1379160 GCA_034780575.1 Labeobarbus marequensis | reverse complement strand
TCATTAATATAAGCACCTCCGTCCAGGAGAAGCCGTGTGAGACGGAGACGACTTAGATAGACGGCCTTAAGCAAGGCGTTGCCATCAGTGTTGACAGCTTGTGGACCTTCCATCTTCACCTCTTTGACTGAGACTCGCACCTGACGGGGATCATATATGCTGCCATGACAAAGCCTGTGAAGACGGGAATAAGGTTAGGTATTTGTCGCAAGGGATGGTTTGGAAGACGGTTCAGCTATTCTTATGGCAAATTACACACATCTACAGAATGGAAGTCTCAAGTAGCTTTGAATAATCCTATTGTATTTGGCTTGTTATTAGATGCTTGATTGGTTGCACACAAATGCTGCAAGATGATAAAACGGAGCCATATGCCCTATCTCTCTTTCTGTGTTTCTTTATCCAGTCCTGCTCAGCAACAAGCTCCTTTTTTGTGGAATTACAGCTCTCCCTCTCAAGGAATTTTTTTTGAAAAGCTAAATTCAATAAACCGAAGCAGAGACCTTGGCTTTATTGTTTGCCACAACATTCTTCGCGCTGCCTGTCCTTTTCAGCATGAGCGCAAAGCTTGGCCTTCCTCACACTTTCTTTAGGAACAGCATCTTTCTAAAGGCCATTGTGTTTGCTGTCCTTGGTTTTACTTACTCAGAGCACTGACACACGCCTGCAGAACATCATGCCTCTGATTTGGGTTTATAAAGTGCTCTTGAATAGCTTTTAAGTCAACTGGAGAGACAGTAGGCGCTTATGTAAAGAATGTATGGATACTGTACTCAGTTAGCTTCGTCCTACATCTAAGCGACGCATTATAAACAAGTCTCCTTGCATTTATAAGTTACTTTTTACCAAAGCATTTGTAATTTGTTTGGTTTTGCAAACTATTATTATTTTTGGCTCTCAGAATCTGGCCTTGTGAATTAAAGACAAACGTTTTTAAAGCAATCACTTCCAGACACTAGCTTCCATGCTTCTCAACTGCGAATGAGACGTTTTCATATGTATTTTTTGAATTTGGATGTCAGTTTCAACATGAAACCATAATGAACTCATTTTGAATGCACATTCGGACATTCCTGGTGTTATTGTTTACAATTCTAAATGGTGTTAAATTTCGCAAATATTTGCAAAGAAATGGCAAGTAACATTGAATTAAACATGAAATTTTCAAATAGACTGAAATAGTATTTTCTTGTAAAACTTGCTCAAATCTTTATTTACAACCTCAAAAAAAGCAGGGTATTTCAAAGATAATTTCTATATTTGACAAAATTTCACCAATGCCATATGAAATCAAAATGGACCAGTTTTGCACTAGAAAATAATTGCTGGTAAATTTCACAATCTATTACAAAGAAATGGCAATCAAATGTGAGATTTTGAAGTAGAAAAACTGAAATAGTGTTTTCTTGGAAAACATTCCTGATGTTTTGTGTACAGTTAATTAGTACAGTTATTTCAGAGATAATTTCTGTAGTTTTTGCCATCTCTCACCAAAATGCATTGCTTTAGTTTGCTTCTCAAAAGACTGTCCTTTTCAGCTGATGCTTGTGTCTTGTGCTCCTTATTCGTCAAATATTGAGTTTCCCTCAGAAATGTCAGGTTACAGAAGCAAAATGCTTGCAAATGTCATTTCATCTGGACTTTAACCACATTGCATGCTGCAGATGTTGAAATCAAAGCCACAGTTCTCTGTTTGCCAGTGAAACAACATCAGTACTGACTGTCCAAGTACCAATTACATTTCCTCTATGTGAAAACAAGGGTCTGAACAAGTTGTCATGAGCAGCTCGCACGCTGTTACCATGGAGGAAATGACAATTGCTTTTGAGCAGCTGTGACTTCTACTCTGTCAGCGATGTTCTGCTGAGCTGCCCAACTCTACTGGGAGCAGGTAGAGAAGCTCCACTTATGCACTTAACGTCCTGTCCAGCTGTTTTGCACAAGTCAGAAAATGACTCCATGCCATTTGCTTCAATTCTTCAAACTTTTGCAGTGTACATGGAAAGGTGATGTATGAAACGGCATATTCAGTATGCACTTGAGATTTTGAAGAGGTCGCAAAGTGTTTCTATTCTAAACAAGGTACTGTGGTTCAAAGCGCTCTCTGCTCTGTGCCAACTTAAGCAGTGAAACACAAGAAAATAAACCTAACAACGCTTTAAGCAAACCTCATTCAGTCAACTTGGTGATATGGGAATAGAATATTCTGTCTTCAGTTTGCATATGGTAAAAATGAAGTATGATTATCATTAGCTGCTCGTTTAATCATTTAATGTCAAATACTACAGACTTTCTGTGTTAATGCAGAGATAAATGGATAAAGAGGAGAAAAAATACATTTTGTTCTTACCGTGTAATCAGAAATTTAGACCGATCTGGATGGAGGCTGAAGTCGGTGATGTTTTGCCGTTGTCATAGATGCCCGTCTGTCTATAGTGTAAATGTGTTTGACTGTGCTTGCATTGCAGGCATGACGTTGATCAGATCTAAGCGACAATGAGAGGTGCATTATTCACATGCTGAGAGAGAAACAGGCAGGGTGGGAGAGAGAGAGAGTGTGTGTGAGAGAGAAGCAGGAAAACATCAAGACTTAAAATAACCCTGATTCTCAGGAACTTCAGATACACATTTAGACCCTTTCAGAGTTTCAGAGAATTGATTTAGAAACGATTTATTCTCAAGCAATTCGTGGGGCTGCAGAGGCAATTCTTTCAATATTTTCTGTCTAAGGAGGCCCTACCACAAGAGTGAATTCATGAAAGCATGTCCAGAGACTTTATTTTTAGTTATTTTTTATTTCTTGTAGTTAGTACACAGACACACACACACACATACATACAAACATATACACATACATACACACACACATATATGTGTATGTGTGTGTGTGTGTGTGTATATATATATATGTGTGTGTTTACATACGTGTGTGTGTGTATACGTGTGTGTGTGTGTATACGTATGTGTGTGTGTGTATTTACATATTACTTATATTTACTGTTACTATATGTGGATAGATTCACGTGATACACATGTAATTTTATGTGTGTGCGCACAATAAAATTAAAAATGTAAAAAACTATTTTCTACTTTATTTATATATACATATTTGCATTTCATGGCAATTAAGCACAACTATTTACCAAATTCTCATTACTGTAATGACTTTGTTTTACTCTTGTGTGTGTGTGTTTAACTTGGATGGATGGATGGATGGATGGGTAGATAGATAGTTTCACTGTAGAGATCTTGAGTTTCACAGGGACACTGCACCATTAAACTGTACTTCCGGATGCCTTCATCTGTGGTTTTGTACAGCATTTGTTGCATGTGTAATGTCTCAGAACTCAAGGACATGCAGATGGCAGCACTTTAAAATGCTTTTTATTGCTTGTACCAAACAGGAAGCGACTCCTGAAGAAAAGCACCTTGTTTAGGGACAGCTGTATTTCCTGTCTTTTTTCATCATACCTTTGAAATAATGGTGTTTATGTGGTGTGGTGGGTCTGAAATAGTAGCTGCTTTACATATGTGAAAGAACTGTCGTCAGGTTGATTGGAAGATGAGATGGCGTAGTTTCAGTCCACTTGAGCAATGCCATCTCCATGGCAACCAGTGAAATAAAGAAATGCTGCGTACGAGTCTCACACAGGTTGGATTAAACTCACAGTGAACTTCCAGATTACGGATCTCACCGACCGAGTGCATCTGATCACACAGCTAATTACTGCAGCGACTAACTCAGCACGTAACCACCATGCAATAATCTCATAAATGGGGGGGGTAATAAATGAGTTATTTAGCGTGATTGGTTTTGGTTGTGACAATATTAGGTGTTCTGGTGTCTAGAGTTATGTAATGTAGAAATATTTTAAAGCTAACTGAAAAGTTACAAATGTAAAAGCTGGTACATGGTCAGACGAGTCATATTTAAGAACTAAGAAGTAACTGTGCATATATCATTTATTAGTCTAACGGATGTCTAATATATAAACCAAACCTATGACTGGTTGCTCTTTCAGGCTTTCCATGTTGCAGTATGTTAATTACAGTGATTTTATTAGTTCATCAGAAAAGTTTTGATTGATAGATTGAAGTGTTTTAAATTGAATACTAGAAAGTAGGTTTTATTTAATTATCATTTTATTTTATTAATAAACTTTTTTAAATTTTGTTTATTTTTTGCCTTTTGCTTAATTTTTTGTTTCATTTTATTTCATATTCAACTCTATTTTATTGTATTCTGTTTTATTTTGATTTTTTTTACTGTATTGTTCTTTAATTGTTTTTATTCTGTTTTATTCAATGTTATGTTTTTATTCTATTCTATTTTATTCAACTTATTGTATTCTGTTTTTAATGTTGTTTTTATTTTATTCATTTTATTTTTATTTTATTTTATTTATTAATTTATTTTTATTTTTTGTTTTATATTTATTTAATTTTATTTTTATTTAATTTTATTTCATATTCAATTCTATTTTGTTGTATTATTTCATTTGATTTTACTGTATTTTATTTAACTTTTTTAATTTTTTGTTTAAAGTTATTATCATTTTATTCTATGCTATTTTTCAACGTTTTCATTTTTCATTTTATTCATTCTGTTTTTTATTTTTATTTTATTTTATTGCACACATGGATCTGTTTCATTGCACATGTGTCTGCTGTTAATAGAAACCATGAACCTGCTTTACAGCGCAGTCTAATTGTTTAGCCATCGTCATGGCAACTGTTCAAGAACATCAGGTGCAACTTTTCCCCAGTAAACTGAGTGACATTAATGATGCTTTTCCTCTAATAGCATTCGGTAGCGTCCGCTCAGATTGATTTTCGTTTCAGTACAAAAACATGTGAAATCTATATTCAGAGCAAGAAAGCATGAGTGCTGTTTTCCTGTGCAAAACCTGCTGACACAATACTAGTGTTGTGGGTGGATGCAAAGGTTTTGCTATGCAGTTACAAGGGTCTTCTGAGGCTTTCAGTACATTGCTACGCTGTTGATAAGGTCCAAATGATGACAAAATGTTGCTAAGTAGTTCATTCGGGTGTCAGAGGTGCCCAGTCATGATTTTCAGATGATTTATTAAGTATGAGCAATAGTACTAGTGATATTGGACACCACTAAAATTGGCCCTATTCATTTTGGATGTGCCACAAGATGGCACTCTATCAGCAGTTTTAACAGCTTTGTTTGTATAATGATTGAATTCATTTTAATATGGTATTAATATCATAAGATCATGATAAGAACCCAGCTGCTGACAGAATCTGTATGTTTAGTATAGAAATAGTTTTATAGTTACACCACTAAAAACAGTGTAGCAAAATGTATTTGTTCTGTTCATTTAATATTTTGCATCTCTGACACTGAAATATATAAAGGTGATGTTTGTTCCCAGTATCTGAACATCTGGCCTGGAAATACTCTTTCCAAATCCATAAATCTCGACTCTTCATTCCATTTGCGTTTGTTTAGAAACAGAACATCTACAAACAGATTGCCACACTATCCCCATTTTTGAGATTTATGAGTATGCCGCTATTTTTGGGATTGACAGACAAACCAGTAATCCCCCATAATCACACGGGGTTGCCCTTGCCGAAGCGTTCCCTGACCGAAAGACCTGCCACACATTTTGGAAGTAACACATTTTCATTTTTAAATGAGTTAAGTTTTTCAGATAAATAGTTAAATAATTCTCAAAAAATATCAGAAAAAGTACAAATAACCTCTTTCACTCTTTCTCTTTCTAATTTCTTCTAAATAATTATCTCAAAATGGAAAAGAGGAAAAAAATTAATGGAATAAATATATTTAAATGAGTATATTTTCTTCCTCTTTCTGATATTTTTAGATAATGTTTTTTTTTTTAAAAAAATGCTTTTTTATTTATCCAAAAAATATCGGAGAAGAAAAATAAGATATTTTGCAAATATAACTTCATTTTTCCTCTCTCTGGTATTTTTAGATGAATAATAAAAAAACAAATAACCTTATTGGACTTATCTTTTTAATCCAGTGTATATTCATGTTTATGTTCCATTTGATCATATTTACACATTATGGGTTAATGGAACATAATTTACTTTATCAACAAGCAACCAATACTGCATAATATTTACATGCCGTATAATGTAGATTTTTGTTTTTTACATTTTTTAATTTAGATTTTTATACAGTATATTTATATATATATATATATTTATGAAAACTATTAACAAAACACTTTTTAAATATGTTTTTAATATTTGTAATGTAAATATTAAACACATCACCATTTTTTTTGCATTGCTTCAATAATAAAATATTTTTGTAATAATAAAGATAGGGATGCGTAAAATATGTATGTATTTATTACATTTTTTTATTGTTGATTATTTTTCTGATCCAAAATTTACCCCTCGAGCTGTTGGTAAAGGATGGCTTATGCTAAATATGTAAATTTCTGAGTTTGTGGACCTCAGCTGACCCGATGCAAAGCTGGACACAATCATAAATCCTGACCTAGTTCTGCTGTAGACCTTTATATGAAGCTGAATTTACCCCATTATCTTTGTTTTGCTGATCATGAGGCTTTTTGTGGCATTTTGACTCGCAGACTAGAGTTTTACGCATGCTCCTGTATTTCAAAATTAATGAGTTTTGGCTGCGAGGATATTCAATATTATCAGCAAATATTATAATGCATGTTCCCAATGAAGTCTGGAAGCATGTTGGGTAAGCTCTTAATGTGGTTTCCTGCTCTGTTCCAGATCGGCCCTGCAGAGGTTGTGCTGAAGTGGGCGTCTGGTATCTTCCTCCATAAGACACAAGTTCATCTCGTTGTAGGAGTGAAGTCAGCTTTACAGCCAGAAGCGGGAGATGAAATTAGAAGCGGTGCGAGTTTCCTCAAACTGTATGCTGCTTTATTCTGGTCTGAAAACAAGTTTAATATGAGTTTCTAATTACAGACATCACATGAAACATTGGCTCTATTCCTAAACACAGTTAGACGCCTAGATAGGTGGGTTTTAAGGCATTGTGACGTGATTCTAGGCAGCATTAATGCATCCTTTACAGTGAAGGCAATCCCAGAATGCATCACAGCCAGCTCAGAGCTCAGATTATTTTTGAATAACACATGCACCACAGGCTAAAGTAAATAAATAATTTCATTATTATATATAAATGTATATATTTAGTGTTCTGATCATTTATCAAGAAGTGCAATAAAAGCAGCAGCCTCTTTTTTTTTTAACTGGTGATTTCATACAATCACCACCAGGGTGCAGTTCAGACTGTATAAACTTTAAGTAAATAGATCTTGTTAAAATAATCAACAAACTCATTTTTTGCAGAAAAAAACATGGTGGGTTGTACCATGTAGTGGTCTGGCTAATGGACTTTTACACAAAAATACGACTAAAAATAAATAGAGAAAATGCTGATTTGAGTAAACAAGTAACGACAGTATTTAAACATGTTAAGAACGGAGACTCAAATGCGTGCAGCGCATCAAATGAATTAGTGAATCGTTTTTGAACGAACGAATCGATTCAGTAAATCCGACCTCCGAACGCTATTTGAGAGAGAGATTATAAAATTATTAGGCTATGTATTGTTGCTGTTTTTGTTATTGTTGTTGTGGAAAGTGTGTAAAACGCAAAATAGTATGTGGTGCAGTATTTTGTCGAGCTACAAGGGTAGCCTGCTACTAACTGAAAAAGTTTATTATTTATTTAAAGACCTGAATTTCTGATGGACATTGAGACGAAATGCTACTAGGCCTAATTATGAAATATGCTAATTTGCTCAATTGAAAAATAACAGTATGTGTTGATACAAAAGAGTCGCAAATACGCGCATCGAATCAAATGATTAGTGAATCGTTTTTGAACGAACTGATTCTGTACATTGAATCCAACTTCTAAACGGTACTCGATTGTAGATTATTATTATTTGTCTTTGTTGTTATTGTGGAAAATGTGTATTGTTTACCTCAGCTGGCAACAGCGGTGTAGTATTTTCTCCCGCTACAACTGAAAACAGTTTGTTGGAAAAAAAAAACTACACTTTTTAAATACATTTTAAAGAGTTACATTTCTGTCATGTTGCTAAAACTGGAATTAGATTAGTTCTAACATCTGCAGCTTCCGACAGAAGCGCAAAACTCATTTCAGGGAGGCGTGGGTAAGATAGCAGAGTATTCTCTGTGGACAGTGATGTAAATAGAGAGCGCCGGGTAAACAGAGACTGAGGGGGTAAATAGTTCTCTCTCTTTAAGTTGGTGTCAAAGCCGATTAGCGCTGATCTCGGTCGTGATTCTGTTGTACCGTCTGTTCACTGGATCTATTTTTGTTTTACGTCGGCGCGCGCAGTTTAGGATATCGCTGCGCGTAATTACGCGTCAGGCGCGTCTGGAATCTCCTTTACGCACAGCATCAGCGCTTTCGGCTGGACTTTAGATCATCATCTCTGGCTGCTGTGCGTGAGGAGGAGGAGGATGACAATGGGTTCAGTGTGACAATCAGGGCTGGAAGATGCAGAAGAGCGTGCGTTATAATGAAGGGCACGCGCTCTATCTGTCCATGGTGGCGCGTAAAGAGGGAATCAAACGCGGGTACTTGAGTAAAAAAGCCGCAGAAAACAACCGCTGGAACGAGAAGTACTTCGCGCTTTACCAGAATGTGCTGTTTTACTTTGAGAACGAGCAGAGCCCCAGACCATCAGGGATTTATTTGCTGGAGGGATGCACCTGCGAGAGGATCCCGGCTCCCAAAGTGTCCACCGTTGGGAAAGAGAGTTCAGATAAACAGCAGGTATGATCTGACCTCAAATTCACTCCACATTTCATCTGTGATCTACTAGTTACTCGCTGTTACGATCAAAGCCTCATTTCAGGTGTAAGCGTGTCATTTTCGAGGAAGTTGGTTTCTACAAAAACCACGTGTTTGTGTCTGTTTATGAGCGTGTGTGTGTGTCATATTGAACACGGTACACCGGGGCTAGTTGTCACAGTTTTTACTCTACTGAAAGTTTCTCAGTTTAGGTTTGTTTTTACAAGTCAGCTTCTGTATAGACACAAAATGTATGAAATGTATTTGTTTTTCAGACAATTCATTTCAACATTTCTTAAAATATTACATAAATATGACATAAATGTAATTAAATTCGCATTTTAGTTTAAAGCAGTGTTATTTCAGTATAATTGTGACTATTCATTTTTTTTTTTTACATATTTTAAATCGTTTTCATTTTGGTTTCAAAGTTGTAGTATTTTTGTGTTTCTGTCGTTCTGCTTTTAAAGTGCTCACAGAAAAGTCATAGAAGTTGTCTGGTCAAGAGGTTTGAGAATGAATATTAAAAGCAAGCTTGCACATAAACGGACATGCACTTCAGTCACTGCTAGTGTTCAGCAGCATCTTGCAGATTATACACTCATCTTCTGCATATGAAGCTGATATATTCTGATCCCCAGCCATTTACTGGGACCACACGAGACTTGAAAGCCCCTCATCAGCACGACGGCACTCAGGCCAACACGCTTTGTCCAGATTAAGGCCTGTTGTCTAAGCCTGAGATGCCTAACATGCTGATGAGCAGGATCTGCCTGTGTTTTGTAGTTTCCTGTAGATTATTTTTTTAAATTATGCTCAAATTATCCAAATTTACCATCTAAGATAAAAGGGGTAAAATTGATTTATTTACTTATTTTTTATTTATTTATACAGCATGATGTTTTTTGTACTGCCATTAACTTGTGACGATTTTAATAAAAACATCATTCGACTAGTGTAAAAAATATTTTTACTGAGAATATTGACAATTATCAAAAGTAAAATGTCCCTGCTCACTAATGAGAAAATTGATTGTAATGATGAATTTTGTGGTAAAATGTGCTTAATACCTTTAACAAACCTTATGGCGGTGAAAATTATGGAAAAAGGGAAACACTTTACTTAAAGCCTTTGTGTATGATCCATTATATAAGTAGTTTTAATGCATTAATTATGCCTTGTAATGCACCTCACAATGCATTGTACATTGAATACATCTCATGAATAATTGCAACCACAGTTAATACATTATAACTTATCAATTTATTTATTATAACTTTACGAGAAGATATAAGAGTGGTACAGTGGCTTGGTGGTTAGCACTGTCTCACAACAGTTTGAGCCCCAGCTGGGACAGGAGGCCTTTCTGTGTGGAGGTTGCATGTTCTCCCTGTGTCTGCGTGGGTTTACGCCGGGTGCTCTGGTTTCCTCCCACACCCCAAAGACATGCATGTTAGGTTAATTGAAGTCTCTAAATTTCACACACTTCTTCACACACTCACAATCCTTCAAAAGACTAAGCAATTAGTACATTATTATTTTTATTCTTTAGCTTGGGTTGAACAAATGATTTTTACTTAGATGGAACAGCAGCTACGCTAATCATGTCTCTATCTGT
>JAUZSZ010000110.1:776252-786485 GCA_034780575.1 Labeobarbus marequensis | reverse complement strand
TGTACATTTTACCAGGAACGGGAAATAAGAGTTTGTCATATTACAAAAAGCAATCAAAAGAGGGAAAAACAATATATATTTTAATAGGCCAAACGATAAGAGCTATTGTGGACCCGACAAGTCCGGACATGTCAAATTACTATCTTGTATTCACATTTATTTGTATATTTGTATTTGTATCACAGAAAATTAAAGTTTCTACATTATATTTAGAACCTTTAATATTTATATTATATGAATAAATTTTATACTTTATCATCCCCTAAACCTACCCAGCACAGTAAACTTTATTTTGTTTTAATATTTTCATAAACATCATACATTATTTAAATGTTTTAATTTAATCAAAAAATAATTTGATGTATTACTAGGCAAGGCAAGGCAAGTTTATTTATATAGCACATTACATACACAGTGGTAATTCAAAGTGCTTTACATAAAAGAAAGTGAAATAGACATTAAAAATCAATAAAAACACGGAAATAAAAATAATAAAAACAAGGAATTCTAAAACGATATAGAAATTGACTTAAAATAAATTTAAAAATGATTATACATAAAATTCATTGCAGTCAGTTCGGATATATAGCACAGCGCTCATTCAACAAATGCATGGTTAAACAGATGAGTTTTTAGTCTTGATTTAAATGTGGCAACACATTCTGTTGACTATAAGTAACTTTGCACCTACATATCTACTAACTCTCATTAGAGTGTTAGTAGAGTATTAGTAGACTGGTAGGGTTAGGGTTAGAATAAGTTGACATTTGCAAAGTTACATATAGTCAGTAAACTGTCTGTTGGGAGACCGTCACAATAAAGAGTTAGCAGATATGAAGCAGACAGTCTACTAATACTCTTATGAGAGTTTGTTGACATGTAGTTGCAACTTTACTTATTGTTAACAGAATGTTCAAAAGGGACCATCAACATGTTACCCATTGACATTTGTTCATTCGATACCTCTGTGATTTGTTTTCTCCATTAATAATGTGTGGAATCACTATGGAAGGTTAATGTGGCCTGAAATCTTCAGCATTTGGAGACAATTTTACAGGCGCTGCTTTCAAACGCTCTTGTGTGTTTCTGTGAGAGCGCTCGGTGAAGAATCACAGCCAATCAGAGTCATATCTGTTCAGCGCGTGAACATTATAACCAATCAGCGCTAAGAATCTGCTCAGTAGCACTCAAATGTTAGCGGGAAATGGACGTTTTTAAAATTTCGCTACCGAATGGTATCGTGGTCAGTACTTTTGACAACACTACAACAGAACACCCCAATCACTTAGGAGACACTCAGTACGTTTACACGAAACAATATTCCAAATTTAACATGATTAAGACAATACTGTGATTAAGAGTCTACCATGTAAACAGATTGTTGATTACCTTAATCCGGCTAAAATCATACTCAAAGTAAACACAAATCGAATTAAGAAACGTGGCGTATTCAAAAGTGACCTGACGTGTAGCCAAGTGGTAACCCATACTTGGAATTAGTGCTCTGCATTTACCCTTCCAAGTACACACACACAGCAGTGAACACACACACTGTGAACACACACCCGGAGCAGTAGGCAGCCATTTATTTTATTTATTTATTTAATTCATAATTTGATAAAAGATAAAAAATATGATCCCCCACAAAGAAACTACAATCAAAATTTCTACAAAATATCCCCTATAAATACTACAAAGCATCATCCTACAAACAATTATGAAAATTTTACAACTCAAAGTTTCATTCAAAATACAGAAATACTCAGTGGTCACACACCTGATTCGTTTTTAATCATGATTTCAAATTTAGCTTAAATCGTACTAAGGTAGAACACTTATAGTAGTCTTATAGTAATCGGTAAATTATTCCAGTTATTAACAACCCTCACAGAGAAAGCTGAACGACAGAACGCTGAAAATTCACTGCACAATCACCTCGAGACGAAGCTCTAGTTTGTCTTATATTTTCAGTACAAGAGAAAACAAATTCCTTCAAGGGTGAAGGTGCAAGATTATTAACAATTTTGTACATTAGACAACAATTATAAAACAATAAAATTGTCAAAAGTAAAAAAAACTGTACTTATTAATAATCAAACGATGATACCTACAAGGTTTCCTATCGAATAATTTTAGAGCACGTTTATACAAAATATATAAAGTCTAAGAGTAGATTTTCCTGCTTGCGACCATTATTTGATACAATAAGACAAATGAGAAAAGATCAATTTGTAATTTTTCACCATTAACTAATACATCTGGTTGGACCTCTTCCTTCTTTTTAATTTTAAAATACATACATGCACTTTTACGAACATTTAATGTTAAGCAGCACTGAGTAAACCAATCTAAAATGTTTGTCATTGCGATAGATCATTTTTGTGCCACCTTTTCTTTTGTTTTGTCATGTACATAAATCACAGTGTCATCTGCGTACATTTGAATATGTACATCAGGGCAAACATCTGGAAAATCATTCAAATACAAACTAAAGAGTAATGGCCCGAGGGTTGCCCCTGAGGAACCCCTGTGGGACAATCTCTTAAAGAAGATATGTATGTATTAATCCGGGTACACTGTTTCCTTGATGTAAAATAAGACTCAATCCATTTTATTGTGAATGAAATCAGGGAGAAAAGAAACACAAGTGATCAGGTGATTAGTTAACATCAGGTGTGATGGTATGTGTGTTTGAGGGTTGGTTGTGTCATCTGAAGCACTGATTCACACTATGTATTTGATGTATTTGATTTGATTTTCATCAGTTCCTTGCAGCAGATTCTTATCAAGAACTATTTTTGGTTGCTGTGCTTTTTAAAGATTAAGAAATCAGCTGAGGTCCTTCAGATTTTGAGTTTTGGTTCTTTAGAAAATCCAAACATTTTTTCTAAGAAACTTTTATAAAGGTTTCTTCAGTGGTTCCTTGCTGCAGGTTTATGTCAAGAACCATTTTTGGTCTCTCTGTGGTTTTAGACCTTTAAATTTTAGTTTTTTTGTGCATTTCCAAGGAACTGGAGATTTTATAAAGGTTCTTCAATGGTTCTTTGTAGCAAGAACCATTTTTTCATGCCCTGTGGATTCTAGAGATATAGGAATAGATGTAGTTATCTTGTACTTTCTTCAGATCAGTGTTTTGGATTCTGGTTTCTTTAAAGCACTCAAACATAGTTTTTTTTTTTTTTGAAGAACTAGAGAACGTTCTTCATGTTTCCTATCTTCAAGTTCAAATAATGAATCATTTTTGATTGCTATATGTTTGTTTTAGAAGTTAAAATGTTGTTGTTGCCGTATAGGTTCTTCAAATCAGTGTTTCAAATCAGAAGGTTTTCTAAGGAAACAGAGATTTTATAAAGTGCTTCAATGTTTTGTGGCAGAAGGTTCATGTCAGGAATTATTTTTGGTTGCTATATGTGTTTCTTTGGTTGTTTAAAATACAATAACAAGGATGGGTTTTCTAAGTAATTAGAGATTTTGTTTTAAATAGCCACATTTTTCAGAGAACCAATCTGATATCTGTGAAGATTCCCAGTTTTCCAGGTCATTCTAGATTTTTCCGGTTACCTGGATGCATTACATTCTAGTCAACAAGACCAGAATAAATCAACTAGAACAACCCAGTTTTCTTTTCTTGTGATGATATACTTACTTTTTTTTATTTATTTATTTTATTTATTTATTTTTTTTACTTTATTTTGCATTACAGCATGATGGACCCTCAATTTGCATCTTGTAACATGGAGAAAAGCATTCAATACACTCTTAAAATTAATTTTGAAATCATACTGTTTTCCTGTAAGGCAAATTATTTGAAATTTTAAGTGTGTATCACTGCTAAAAGTTGCTAAATTTTTTATCAGCTTTTAGAAGTATCCTAGCATATATAGATGGTCTCAGAGCTGTTGACATTGACTATAAGACACAAAACTTCAACTTTAATCTCTTTCAAGAGTGTAATGATTCATTGCATTTAACGGATTCCTGAAAAAGGCGTTTCCTCCACAATCCCGTCATCTTTAGATCCAGAACTGACCCGAAATGAAGCTCCGCAGCTTCAAACAGGACACACGTGCCCACGCCGGGCCTGATAGCGTATCTGTGATCATAAGAAGCCCTCTCTCCTGATGGAGGGTAATTGCCTCACCGTGTAACATGTCCCGGAGCCTTTAAACTCAGGCAAACTGCTGGAAGTTTTTATGGCTGGAGGTAATTGGTTCCAGGCGGCGCTGGGAAACTGGAGGCCTTGGGCTGGACGAGCCCCTCCAGGTTCGTCTTTTGTCCGTGTGCCTCGAAATCAAGCGTTTTACCTTCTGTTCTATCAGGGCATCCGTCCCAGCACCTCATCGAGAGAGCGGCCATCGCCGTTACTCCCTAAATAGAGCTGATATCTGCGCCGAACATGTGGTTGTGTTTTAATCATTGTTTATAGTTTGATTGATGTAGCGTCAAGGCCGGAGTTGGACCTGCTGTCTTTTGTTGTTTGTCAAATGCTTGTGTAATGTAAGTTCTGTTCCAGAATCTAGTGAGCTGCACTGCTGTCTGCTGTCTATATAGGCCGCACGCTAACTGAAATAGACAGAGTTTGATGTTATTATGTTGCTTGGCTAATGAAACGGCAATCTAATAATCTTGAAACTACACAGAAAATGGTCAGTTTTTAATGAGAGTGAATTGTTTTGTCTGTACTTTTTTATTTATTTATTTATTTTTTTTTGCATTTATTGATTATAAATATTTTAAATGATTTATATGTATAATCAAGATTTCTCTGCCATCTTGAGTGATAATATTCAGAAATTAATACTAGCTTACTATTGGATACTTATGCACTGTATGCTTTTTTTTCATGGGTATGCAGTAATAATAATTTCAGTAGTATGTTAAGTCTTTCTCACAACTTCATTTACCAGTTTATTTTGCATTTTTTTGTCTTTACTTTTGGCAGTCCAGTCAAATAATGTGGGAAACAAGAGATGTTTCTTTATATAAACCGCCATTCCAACGTTTGAATCAATATGATTTTAAAAGAAAGTAATACTTTTATTCAGCAAGGATACATTAAATTGATCAAAAGTGTCAGTAAAGGCATGCGCTCAAAAGACTTTGATTTCAGTTAAGTGCTGTTCTTTTGAACTTCCTATTCATCAAATAATCCTGAAAATATATCACAATTTTCACAAAAATATGAAGCAGCACAACTGTTTTCAGCATTTGTAATAATCAGAAATGTTTCTTGAGAATGATTCTAGAAGGATCATGTGACACTGAGGACTTGAGTAATGATGTTGAAAATTCAGCTTTGATCACAGAAATAAATAATATTCTAAAATATATTCAAATACGAAACAGTGTGAATTGTGTATAAGTGCATTGTGGGATAAGGTGGTTTGTATGGTGTGCTCTGCTTGTATATTGCTGGTCATACATTTTGCATACAAAATTTGCATAATCTGCAGTTTACATACTATATGCTCTAAAAACAGTAATAGCATACTAGGATATGCTAATATGTAGCAATGCACTTTTAGATTTCTGTGGTGAATTTTGCCAAAAGGCAGCTTTTTGATACAGCTTCTGTGTGGTAAAAGTGGTTTTAATGCTGTCTAGGTGAGCAGCTGACTGGGTTTTGGAAGAAAGCTAGTGTCTGAGCAGATTGAGAAAGGGCGGTTGTGTGTGTGTGATTGTGACTTAGTCTCAGCAGGTTAAAGCGTTCTGCAAGGCTTCCTCACTGACATACAGCAGGTGTGACAGATAAGCACTCCCTCTCATCCCTGTAGTTGCAACAAGGTTAGTTTAGAGTTCCTGTTACATGTCCCTGGTCTTTCTTAGATCGATTCATCAGTGCACATCAGGGTCGGAAATGAACAATTCTGGCAAAACGCCACTAAAATAAACAAAAATGCCTCACAAAGGTGCAAAAATTGCTCCTGCATGATTAGATTAAATGTATTACGGCTGTCGCAATTAAAATGAAACGTGAAAATGAATGAAAAGTGTAAATTCGCGGAATTACATTTAGATTTGTGCTTTAGTTGCTTTTTGCATGTTGTTTTTTTGCAGCGTTGAGCTTTACAGCCAATCAGACCCATTTCTGTTGAGCTCATGAATGCAATAGCCAATCAGATTAATCAGTGCTGAAATGCTCGCGTTCTGTTGATTACACGCTCAGGAATTCTCTCATCATAAACAATGAAATGCAGAAACAATGCAAGTAAGAGATTTGTTTTGCAGTTTCAGTGGTTATAACGGGAGTTTTTGCATAACTTGCGCTAGACTAGACTAACGTCATCGTCCTTGGTGTGAACGGGTGTTTATACTTGAGTATGTCGCCAAGATGACCGCCGAAAGGCCTGTGCTGCTTTTAGACGACTTTGATTCCACTGAAGAAAGTTGTTTGTGGCTAATGGGCTTCTCATTGAGCATGTAATTCTGGGAGACAGCCTTTGTCTCTCGAGTCTCAGCTGAACATGCAAGGAGATTTCGACAAGGCCTCAGCATATTTTTAATTGATTTTGCGAGAGATCAGTGTCTCTGCTAAGATTTCGACTTGAGAGGCTTCACAGGTTTTGTTCTCGGAAGACAACACATTACATGGCAGAGCGCTTTCTGCACCGCATGCTATTCCCAATGGCTGCGTAATGGGATGCAGTAATATCACACAACTTTGCCATATGTTTTGAGGATAAGAACTGTGTTTGCTTATCTAATCACTGTTTAATAGAAAATAAAGCAGCAAGACACAAGAGGTCATGTGTGTCAGAGATTATACCAGAGTTAAAGGAATAATGAAACTGATTTGAAATCATTTGCTCACCCTCATAACCCAAATAACCTTATTTCATGCACAAAAAAGATGTTTAGTTCAGTGTTATTTGAGTATTATTTCTGTGTTGATAGTTTTATTAATTTTTTTTAATTTGTTTTCATTTTTGTGTTTTCAGTTTTCTTTTTTATTTTAAGGTTTACAAATTTTGTAATTCTTTAACAATTTTTATTGAATTTTATTCATATTTCTATAAAGATTTAATTTTATATTTATTTTCAGTTGTCAATCTCTAAATGCTAATTGTATGTGCTTAAGTCATTTTTATTAGATATACATTCTATATAGCTAATTTTATTTCAGTTTCTTATTGTTGTGTGTTTTTGTTGTTTTTTTGTTAGTAACCAATAAAAATGAAGTATTTTATTGTTTATTTCTTTATAGTTTTAAATATTTTCAGTTTTATTTTTTTTATTTATTAGTTTTATTAGTTTTAGTATTTTTGTTATGTACTTTTTGTAGTTTGTGTTTTTGAAAATGTATATTTTTGTTATTTATTTAGTGTTATTTAGTAATATTTTAGTACTGCAACTTATTATATTTATATTATATTTTCATGCAACATTTTTAATTTTCAAGTTTTTTTTCACATTTTTCCCTCTGATATTAATATTTTATTTCATTTTGGCTTTATTTGCATTTTCCAAAAATGGATTTTTAATAGTTTTAGTTAACAATAACAACTGTGGTTTACCCGAGTGTTCAAGCTGTTATATAATGAAAATGGACAGTAATTTAAACAGTTGACCTCCAAAAATTATTTTCAACTTGTCAAATCAAAGTCAAATCAAAATGTAAGCAATTACATGCAGCAATTCTCAAATGTAAATATTCAAACATGATGCAACCCATCATTATCAGTCGATTTTGAAATCATTTTCTTCAAACCTGGCATGAAGTGTTTTGAGGAACCATTTTTGGTGCACAACAGCAAACATGGCTCATCCAATCAGATTTTACCATTGCCATTTTCTCTTATAGTGTCCTGTATTCAACGATTTATGCATCTTCTCTTATTCTTCTCCACAGGCGGCGTCTTCAGCCCTCAGCAGCTTGGGTCATGTCTACACGGCCATCGGCGACTATCCCAACGCTCTGGCCAGCCACAAGCAGTGTGTCCTGCTGGCCAAACAGTCCAAGGATCAGCTCTCCGAGGCTCGGGAGCTGGGCAACATGGGAGCCGTCTACATTGCCATGGGTGACTTCGACAACGCCGTTCAGTGCCACGAACAGCACCTGAGCATCGCCAAGAGCCTCGGAAACAAGCGCGAGGAGGCGCGCGCCTACAGCAACCTGGGAAGCGCTTACCACTACCGCCGCAACTTCGACAAGGCCATGTCCTACCACACACATGTGCTGGAACTCGCACAGGAGCTCGAGGAGAAGAGCATCGAAATGAGGGCGTACGCGGGGCTGGGACACGCCGCCCGATGCATGCAGGATCTGGAGAGGGCAAAGCAGTACCACGAACAACAGCTCAGCATCGCAGAAGGCCTGAAGGACCGCGCTGCCGAGGGCAGGGCATCGTCGAATCTGGGTGAGGACTGAGTTTTAGTTCACCCCAAAATGAAAATTCTGTCATTAATTACTCACCCTCATGTCGTTCCAAAACCGTAAGACCTTCGTTCAACTTCAGAACACAAATGAAGATATTTTTGATGAAATCCAAGAGCTCTCTGACCCTCCATAGAGAGCAATGCAACTGAAATGTACTCAGACCCATAAATGTCGCAAGGTACTTAGTCCATGTGACATCAGGGTTCAACCGTAATTTTACGAAACTACGAGAATACTTTTTGTGCACAAAGAAAATAAAAATAACAACTTTATTCAACAATTCTTCTCCTCCTCATCCCATCCGCAGCAGCATGCAGCATTATGGAAAGAGTATCACAATGCAGGTGAACGAAGGTCTTACGGGTTTGGAACGACAGGAAGGTGAGTAATTAATGACAGAATTTTCATTTTTGGGTGAACTATTTCTTTAATTCCGAGTATGGGTCACCATACTTGGCCACACACCACTTCCCTTTCCTTTTTCCCTTTCCCTTAATGGGGCCTACAACCAATCAGCTCCAAAAAGAAATACAAAACCTTTGCTAATTGAAAGAAAACAAGTTGACAAAAGATTGAATCTAAGATTTGGTGATAATATAGAGCAGAGGTGCCCAATCCTGCTCCTGGTCTTCAGGATCACTTGAAATTAAAGGCAGGTGTGTTTGATTAGAGTTGGAGCTGAACTTTGTAGGACAGTAGATCGCCAGGAGCAGGATTGTGCACCCCTGATATAGAGTAATGATATCATTACACAAGGGCACAAAAGAACAATTCTAAGGCCATGTACACACTGTAAAGTTTCAGGAGTGGGAATGAATCTCCTAAATTATAATTTTCTTGTGTATAAGGAACAGAACTCACTCTTGAAAGTGTGGTGATTGACACCATAGTAGCCATAGCAACATTGTGGTGTCCATTTGGTATCTGCTATTTTTAACCAAAGTAATAACAGCAACCAAACTAAACCACCATCAACAGAGCCATTGTGTTTTGTTTTCGCTTAGAAGGATACTTTGCCGAGCACACTCTTGAAGGGTTGCCATGTCCACTTATTATAAGCTATGCTTATTAAGCAACTTTGGGCTTGTAGTTTGGGCTCAGCTCATAAAGCACTCCATTTTAAGGAGTAAATAAAGTAGGCAAGTGCAGGTCACAATAATGTGGCTTATTTACAGTATTAAACATTTGGATTTGAGTTTATTATGCGCTTGTTCTTAGCTTTTGCCTAGCAAGATCTGGCAACACTAATGGGTCAAAACATGCCTGGTGATTTCTTGCACGTTTAAATACAGTTAGGTCCGTATATTTGGACACGGCACAAGTTTTATTATTTTAGCTGCTGACCAAAACATATTGAAGTTATGGTTTTATAATGAATATGGGTTAAAGTGCACACTCTGAGCTTCAAATTGAGGGTATTCTAATCAAAATTGGAGGAAAGGTTACCTTCCCCTTTTACAAGGGACCATAAGTAATTGAACGATTGACTTAAAATCTGTTTCATGGACAGGCATGGGCTATTCTTTTGTTATTACTGCATCAATTAAGCAGGTAAGAGGTCTGGAGTTAATTCTAAGTGTGCATTTGCATTTGGAAGCTGTTGCTGTGCACCCACATCATGCAGTCAAAGGATCTCTCCATACAAGTGAAATAGACAGTTGTTAGGCTTCAAAAGTCAATTGTCAATTGTCCAATTGTCCAGTTGTGTCTGCTCAATTGCGCTCCTTCCTGCAAAAAAATGATATCTATGAAGAATTTCAGTCAGGTTTCAGGCCTCACCATAGCACAGAAACTGCACTTGTTAAAATTACAAATGACTTGCTTCTTGCGTCAGACCAAGGCTGCATCTCATTGCT
>JAUZSZ010000110.1:425237-436390 GCA_034780575.1 Labeobarbus marequensis | reverse complement strand
CAGACATGAACAGTGTGATTCTCATGATCCTGCATCCATTCCTAACACATTTCTAATATGATGTTCTCCATGATATGTGATGATGATGGACTGCTTTCTGAGAGCATATGAATCTGCAGGACTTTACCTCTGTCTGAGATCTTAACGTTAAACGCTAAAGCATATATGCGGACAAGCGTCTGGTGTTTATAGACCCAAATCATTGAGGTTTGATGTTATCAGTGTGATCTGGGCTCTGTATAAATGAGCTGATCAGTGATTGCTCTGTTCATCACACAGTGATTAATGTATATCACTTTAGAAAAGTGGACCAGTTTTGCCAAATAATTTTCAGGGGAAGTTGCTAAAGGAAGATTTGTAGCTAAAAGTTGCATCGTGATGTCACAATGATCATTCACAAAATTGTGTCGCTACATCAAATCTCAGCAAAAATATATATGTTCATTTTGATTTGTTTGTAAAATAATATAATGCATAATATAATATAATATTAAAATATAACTAACCATTTTTATTAAATACATTGACTTATTGAAAACTTTTGAACAATTACATTTTTACATTACATTTTTTACAATTACATTTTTTTTAGTAAAACTACACATTCTGAACAATTACATTTTTACGTGGTGTATTAGTACTTGGAATGCTACGAAAAGTCTATAAAATAGGGCACGATCTGCTATGATAATATGAAGGATTTTTCTGTATTGGTTTTTCCAAAGGTTTTTTTTTTCACGTGCATGTTTAATTATGCATTGTAATTTGTGTTTTCAGGATACAACTGATAATGTCCTGGAAAATTACTAGTACTTTCTCCAATTTTGTAGATATTTTTCTTACAATGTACTAACTGATCAACAATCACAGGTACAAACTACTAACACAGTGTATCATAAATTAACAATTATTAAATGACTAAATTATTTCATTATTATTATTAAACTTGCAAATAGCAGTTCACATGTTGTGTGTACTGCTAGGCATCTTTAGTTTTCTCTTTTTGTGTAATTTAAATGGCAAATGTGTTCTTTTTTTATCATTTGAGTCACTTATCAAAAGTTACTAAAAGTTGCCAAATGAATTTTAAAAATTGCTAAATTTGTTGCTAGGTGCTTTTGGAAGAAAAAGTTGCTATAGTAGTCTGAAAAGTTGCTAATTTTAGCAACAAAATTGCTAAGTTGACAACACTGAAGTGGATTACTTTTATGTGTAAACAACTGTATTATATGTCAGTTTAATTATGTTTTTAAACCAATTGTTATAATGTCAAAATAATATTCCATATAATTTTCTGATGAGTGTTTATATCATCAGTGTTTTGACCTGCAATTGCTGCTTGCTATTATATTTTCTCTGGCATCTACACAAGGAGTTTATATGACTAAAATAAGAATAAACCCAAATTTGTTGTTTCTCTGTGTAGACAGTGTTCGGTATTTACCACTGATGGGGTTTGATTCAGCTCTAGCAGGAGCAGGATCCTCTTCACTGCTCTCAGCCTGAGCTGTACCTGAGAGAGAAACAGATCAGGGTTTAAGTGCTACTTAGGAGTCGCTATCCGTCGGTCAAGTGCTGAAATGTCAGTGTATAGAATGGCTCGTATGTACACGCTCGTTTATTGAACCTAGCTCAGATAATATAATATAATTTACATTTACATTTAGTCATTTAGCAGATGCTTTTATCCGACAAATGAGGTCAATAGAAGCAATCAAAACCAACAAAAGAGCAACTACATGCAAGTGCTATGACAAGTCTCGGTTAGCCTAACGCAGAACACGTAGCAAGGTTTTATTTTAATATATTTTAATTAGAAACAAGTAGATAGAATAGAAAAAAAGAAAGCTAGTGTTAGTTTTTCAAGAAAAGGCAGCAGTTAGAGAATAAATATGCAACTGATAGAGGGTCAAGTGTGGTTTTTTTGTTTTTATTTTTTTATAAAAAAGAAGACAGATAGATAAAATAGAATTAGAATAGAGAGTGCTATAGAGTATACAGTAATACAATATAATATAAGTATAATAACTATATAAGTGATAAGTATAATATTAATCTACTATAGCCTAATAATATTATATAATATATATTATATATAGGACATTAATGTTATATTTGTAGATTACTACTATTCTGTATAATATAATATCTGTAGAGACATTATTTCTGGGTCCAATACATGACTGGTTTTCGTCATTGACAGATTTTTTTTTTTTAGAGTATCCCTATTTTTTCCTGTCTTTGAAGCATATTCCCTACATTATTTCTTTTATTCGTTTTTTTGTTTTCTGCCATTTTTTATTTAATTTATAAATTCATTAAAAAAAATAAATAAATAAAAATAAAGTGTATAATAAAGTACAATCAAAAGCTTTAATTATAATCACATCGCACTTGAATAAAGTTAAAGGTGTAATCTGCCGATTGTCCTGCAGGTGACCTCATAAATCTGTCTTCTTACGATGCACTTAGGGATTTACGATTACTCCAGAGCACTCGTAGATCTACGAAGATTTTCAAGTACTACTTAAGTTACGATGGTTTTGGGATACGGTCCGCAAATCTAAGATGATTCGTGCGATCGTTTTTACGATCAACTTAAGCTTACGATGCTTTTGGGAAACGCAGCCCTGGTCAATATCGGGGGCCGTGTACGTGTTATGTAACTCAAAAAGTGTTATTTTGTGAATTCTGCCTATTAAGTAATCTGGCATTGACTCAGAGAAGACAAAATGGCCTACATTTTAAAGTGACAGATGATGCTAGAAAGAGACTCCAGGCAGCCAACTGTGGGGCTATACTGATCTTGGACAACAAAGAATCTGTCCTCATCAGGGCCAAGAGAGACGAAATACCAGCTGGCTTGATACAAAGATGAAAAAAATGAAAACTGAAGCTTGACATGGTAACTGTGTGACATAAAGGCCCAATGTTCTTGCTTTTTTGCCCTATCCATTAAATACATATTCACATTGACCCTGGATTACATATGTCAACTTTTTCTAATGTAAATAAAAAAGCAAGCCAGCAATATCCAGCATTGATTACTGTTTTCAGATTGAGATTTGCACCATAGATAGTTGCCATAGAGCCTCAGTCATTCCAATATTAAATGTTTTTTTTACTAGTTGGGTGTTGGTTTCAGATGTTTGATATATACCATACTGATTACCAAGTTCATATACAAGGGTACTTTTGGGATTGTTTACCCAAAAATGAATACATTATTGTTTCCACCCTCATGTTGTTCCTAATCCATGGCGTGCATGGAAACAAAGCGGTTTCTCTGGATGACAGCTTCAGTCACCATTCACTTTTGTTATATGGAAAGATTCAATGAAAATGAATGGCCGACTGACCTAACATCTTTAGTGCTTGACAGTAATGAGAAATGGGTTGAAAACATGGTAGGAAAATAAAGCAAAAAATCTTAATGGTCCTAAAATAGGTTTTGTTTTTGGGACCAATTCTCACTATTAGTTAGTTGCTTATTAACGTGCATATCAGTAGCATACTGGCTGTTTATTAGTACTTACGAAGCACATTTTAATGACCATATTTTATATATCCCTTAATTCTACCCCTTACCTAAACTTAACAACTACCTTACTATTAATAAACAGCAAATTATGAGTTTGAGGCAAAAGTCATAGAATTGGTTCCCAAAACTAAAGTGTGACCATTTTTTATGCAAAATATATACAATATTTTGATTTTGTGTGGTGAAATGTGATTTATAAATGTTTAAGTTTTAGTGACCTTCATTTATAAGCTACAAGAAGCTGCATTCACATAAAAAGGACTGTCATTGTAAAATCTCTTAACTTTTTGTGTTATTGATCATGAGATTTTAAATGTTTTATTGAGACACCAAAATTGAAGTCGTACAGGTTTGGAATGACATGAAAGTGAGGAAAAGATTTTCATGTTTGGGTGAGCTGTCCCTTTTAAATTGCGCTAAAAGAAGGATATTACAGTCATGGTTGTGTCCTTAAACATGGTTTTCCATGGTATTTTTTCTAAGGAGTGGATTTTGTGCAGTAATCTAAAAAAGAAGCATTGTGAGCCATCTGTGTTCAGATGCTTTTGGTTTGATTCATCGTGTAAACCTTTCATGAGCTTTTCATTTGTCTTTTGTGCACTCCGTTTATTTTTAAATTACGACTAATTATAACAAATGAGTTAAGTAGTGCGTGATGAAGAGACTTACAATTTGTTGTTTGTCAGTGAAGGTGTAAAGCTTCATTATTTTTTTCGTTTGTGACCCAAAAATGGGTCACAGGTCTGTTCTAAATGCAAAAAATGAAATGTAATTAAGTCGTTTTAAGCAATGCATTCAAAATACAGTACAAAAATCAAATCAAGTACTGTTTTTTTTACTCGTTTTAATATAGTGCATGTGAGGGCTTGACAGTGCAGCGTAGGGAGTTTGTGCTGGGCAGACAGTAGGTGGTGAAACAACACTCTTTTCATGTTTGTCTTCCCTTTTGTAAACATAATGTGTTTTTGAAGTCGCTTCATCGGGCCCCTGGAGATTTTCGTAATCGACTGCTTTGGCACTCAGATGCAGGGACAACGGGGGTAATTGCGCTTCAAAGAAGAAACAAAATACAACACCTCCACAATATTATTCATCTTTAATCTTCATACAAACATCAAGACAAGACAAACGCCGATTGTGGTTTTGCCACTGGCCTTGCAGATTGAGTTTGTCACAACTCCCATGATGGCCCGGGAGATTGACGTACAGTAAAAGGACAAAGCGCCAGTCACGATTATTGTAAGGAACAATTAAATAACATGTGCTCACACTGACATAATTCTAAGATCATCTTTATTAAATAAATAAATACTGGGTTTTTTCTGATAATAACTTATGTCCATGGCATTGCAGATCACGTCCACACAGTGAAATGCAGCTGGTTCTTCTCGCAACACAGGGATCGGAAGAACCAAACGTGCAGAACTACAGCATCGGACGACACAGCCCGTGTCCTTAAGCAGGAATTTTTTCACAGTTAAACAAAATCTGCTCTCAAGAGAGCTACATCCAAACACCTTGCTTGCTGAAACCTCCTTGCCTCAACATAAACACCTCCGTTTGGCTTCAACAAAGCAAGATTTCTGCATTAAAAAAGATAAAACACCTAAACTTGATCTATTTGTCACGATTTCATCATCGCCTCTGGTTCCAGCCCAGCTCGGTTCAGTCCGTTTGCAAAACTCATAATCCATGACATCTCCTCCCATCTTCGACACTCTCGTCTAGCCGTACGTAGTCCACATTCTTGTACTTTCAAAGTATTCCAGTCTGTTATTTCAGTTGCATCTCTGCAACAGCATGTTGAGTGCATAGTCCATGCGGCTGCGCAGGTCCTCCGAGCAACCGGACACGAGCAGGGTGCTGAGCTGCAGCGTGGTGGACACGCGGTCCTCGTTGATGTACGTCAGGAGGTATTCCTCGCTCTGATTGCACAGGATGATCTTGGTGTGATCATGGTAGAAATTCACCTGCGGGAACAGCATGCATTTAGCAATCAAGTGGCTTCACATCAGCATTATAGTACGTAGATGCTCTTGCATTTACCTGGAAAGTGCCATCGTTGAAAAGCATCATGAGTGCCCGATCAGACTTGAGCCATTGAAGAAGGTACAATCTGGGCTTGCCTGCATCTGTTACGTTGGGTAAATCACCTCCCTGTTTAAAAATAGCAAGTAGTAATCAGAAAATCTGATGCAAATTGCTTAGTTAGGGTTTAAAGACACTCAATATCCAGTAATATTATCTGCACTGACACTTCTGGACAAAACTTGAGCTGAATAATGACACCATTGGTTTCTGTAGAGCTGCTTGAAATGACTTTGTTTCATAAATGATGAATTTTGCAACACTGACATTGTTTTTGAACTAAACTGAACTGACTAGTTAAATGGCTAAACGACACTATTGTCTTCTGTAGAGCTGTTTATAGCTGAATTAAACGTGTCACAATTTGGTTGAAGTGAATTTGAATAAGGACACTACTGTCTTTTTTAGAGCTGAGAATTTCTCATATTTGAAAACGTTGTACTATTCTTTTTCTTGTTTATTACTTCTTTGAAGCTGCTTTGAACAATCTGTACTGTATGAAGTGCTACAGTACAGTATATAAACAATGATGACTTGACAGCAATCACAGACTTCCATTAACTCCCATTTCAACCAAGCGAGGACACTTACATCCATCAAATTCTCCTCCATGTAGTGGGCAAAGTATTTTAAGATGGTGACCTGGCCGACAAACTGCTCTGGGGCTTCGGTAGTGGAGAAGACTGAACATTGTCCCAGCTCTGCATAGTAATGCACTGTCCTGAAGGTCAAAAAGACATGTTAGTCTTCATGAAATCAATGGTTTTTAAGCTAAAAAGACATCTGGGATCTTCAACATACTTTTTGTCCGACAGCAGGCTCATGTGAGTGCCGTTGTTAAAGAGAACGCCAACTGTGTGATCTGACAACTGGTAGCCAAAGCCGTACTTGTTGGAATAGTCCACCCACTTAGTCACCCACTGGAAGCTGCTGTTCACGCTCTCTTTTGAAATGTTATTAGCTGAGAACGAGAGATTAAAATGGATTATTAAAAGTGACTTTGCATTTGAGAAACAGATGGCGTTCAGTTCGTCAGATACGCACCTTCCGGCATGTTCTCCAGACAGCCTCGCAGTACTCGGGCCACGGTGTCTGCGACGCTTCCCATTGTGCTGTCCTCAAGACCTGAAAACACAAAAAGCACCAAAACCCATTAGATATCGCATTAAAACATCCATTAACATCCTTAATTTGAAAAAAAAAGAGCAATGTACATTCGCTGCTGCTACTGCAGCTCCCGAGGGTTCCTCGCACTATCATTCGAATGCTGTCTTTAATGTGTTGTTTGCTGCTGGTGTCCTTCGTCGGGACAGCTGGTTTTCCAGCAGCTGGGATGGGGGGTTTACGGTCCTGTGGGAAATTAAGGAATGTGGGGTTAGGTTGCAATCTTAAACTATCTGCTCAACTTTGACGAAGAATGAAGGAGCTCACCTCAAGAGTTTGTCTACAGGGTTGAGGGCTGATTGACGTTTTCCGGAGGTCAAGGCACAGTCTGTTTATGTCTTCCTCCTCCTTAGTTGGTTTATCTGCCAGAAGCAAGACGTTTATTAGTCTGATTATGCAATTTGGGTAATACAGAAATTGTTTAGGTTAAACTAGTAAGTGCTTACTTTGAGTCTCCAAGTACTTGGCTTTGTCCTTCTTTCCACCGAACAGGGCGGCTGCGGCTTTCTTGAAGAAGCTCTTGGCAGGGCTGGTGTGGTGAAGATCTGGGGCCGCATGGCAACAGTTAGCAGACAGTCTGTCTGGTGTGAAACCCTGATATAAGAGGGAAAAAACAAGCTCAAAGCCACTGAATATTTCATTGTGTGGGAACTGGTCAAGATAGTTTAGTTTCCACAAAGAGACACACACCTGGCAGAAAAAGTCGTGGCGTAGGATGTCATCGAGGTGTGGCCTATCCATTGGGTTTTTGGCCAGCATACTGCTGATGAGATGCTTAGCTTGGGATGACAAAGACGATGGCATGGTGTATCGTGCTTCCCGAATGCACCGGTATGTTTCTTTAAGGTTAGTAGTCTCAAATGGAGGTCTTCCCAAAAGCATGGTATACCTATTGGGATGCAAATTGTCCATTATAAATAAGCATTTCCATGACATGTATGTGAAATCCAAGAGAAAAGTCGGTCAATTTACTTACATCACACAACCGAGTGCCCACACGTCAGATTCACATCCATGCCCTTGCTTATTGAGGACTTCAGGCGACAGGTAGTTTGGTGTTCCACATATTGTTCTTCTACGGTTCTCCACTGGCTCGAGCTTTGCAGCCAAACCAAAGTCTCCAACCTTGAGCTCCATAGACTCATTGATGAAAAAGTTACCTGGGAAGAGCAACAGAATTGGGGTTTATTACATTTACATCTATTTGAATTTCATTCAAGGTACAAGTTTTATCAGTTTATGCATTCCCTGGGAACTCAACCCATGATTTTGGCATTGCTGCAGCCATATTTGAGCCTCAGATTGGCTTTATTATTAGTATACGCTAGTTGCTTACCTAGTTTAAGGTCTCTGTGTAGGATTTCTTGCTCATGGAGATACTTCAACCCCGAGACGATCTGTCTTAGGTAGTACCGAACCTCTGGTTCTGTAAGCACCTTTCGAGCCTTGAGAATATGTGCTAGTGACTGAAGAACAAAAAATACTGCACATGAGCAACAATATTTCCTACAAGATCCGTTTCATCAATGGAAGAAGGACGTCAATAGCACTCACCCGTCTGCTGCAGTATTCAAGTAGAATGTAGATATTATCTTTGTCCTCGAAATGGTGGTAGAAGTGAACGATGTGTTTGTGATGCAGGGCTCTGTGCAATTCGATTTCTCTGTCGATCTGTCAATCAAACGGTTGCAAGCTTAATAAACAATTCAAGCAATGCAGCCAGGACCAAATACGTTACAACAGGAAAGCAAGTTACCTTTTCCCTTTGGTGAGGTTTGGAAACGCGCGTGTGTGGAATGATTTTGGCTGCATACATTTTGCCTGTGCTCAGATCTGTAAATTCATAGCATTTAGCAAAACCGCCCTGCAACAGAGAGAGAGAGAATGCATTGAAAGACAATGACAAACTAGAGCATTACATATAAATATACTCAACTGGTAACCTCATATTTAAATTTATGCATAACTATTTTTATTGTACTGGTTTATTGAATAGAAACATAAAACACTTTCAAAGTACTATTGGCTTTAATATGTTTCATGGTACTGTAATATGGTATGTAAATGGTGCTCCAAATGCCACAGTACTTTTTCATAAGTCAAATGTAAAATATTTACCTTGCCCAAAACTTTTCCCCTACAGTAACATTTCCCAGTGGCTGAATCCGTGATGATGCGTGACATTTCGTGCGTGGCATGAGCATTATTATCCTCAGATTTCCCTCGTCTGCTCGCGGCGGGTCTGTGGTGTGTGTGTTCACACATCTTGCAGTTATTCACAGGCTGAAGATGATGATGATGATGGTGGTGTGTTATAGTCCTGAGTATGTCCATGCTCGAGTCCCGACTGGGAGAAATCACCAAACAGCCTCGGTCTTATACACGCGAGCGGTCGCTCCGCCCCGTTATTTTATTTCCACCGGCTCGTCACTCGCGTTATCTGTGTTTCATTGACTGTAAAAAAAAAACAGGTCTCTAATCAATGTTATGGTTTTGCGCTTTGACACATGGAATATTTTATTTCTGAGATTAGACAGATCTGTAAATCACAGTTGTAATAACTTGTATTACATTCAATTTAAGTGAAATGTATAACTTTAACATAGAAAATGAAACTAAACAAATTTCATTTGATTTTAATATAATTATTTTTAGATTTGTTTATTATTATTTTTATTATTGTTCTCGTTGTTGTTGTTATTTATCTATACTTAAAACCCCTCTGTATCTTACAATCTTAGAAATATTATATTTTTCAGATTTATAACGCATATTATTCACGTAATATTATTTTATTCAGTCTGTCCATATAGTTTGTGACAATATTTTGTATCTACAAGTTTGACCAAGACATGCATGGACATGTTTTCGAAAAAGTATGTCACAGTAAAGCTCTCCAGCGCCACCACGTGGTGGATTTACATTAGTTTTCATTGATTTGCATGTGTATGACTCATACTCTGACACTCCTATTGAACACTGACATGCAGCCAAAAGATTTATAAAAACGTTATTGATTTAGATAGGTAAGAAGCATTTACTCTACATAGATCATAATATGATGTCATTTAGATCTAAATTATAGAAATAAAATAAATATGCTTGTGTTTTTAATAATTTTCCCCACATTTGAACACAATGTCATGGCTAATGCATATGTGTTGTTTGTTTTTTTGTCCTTATAACAGCTCATCTTGTAAGATACACTAGGCATCTAAGGGTATGTTTACGGTGACTAGAGTGTTAAACATTCATGTCCAGAAAACTGCTCCTTTATTCAACGAAACGGCCATCAGTTGTCAGCATTCTGCAAATTAAGCTAACAAATTGTATTCAATGCATTGCTTTTTTTGAAGTGGTCTTGAGGAAGAGTGGGAAAATGTTCACTTTTGTTTGGATCAGCTGAAGTGTGTTGATGCTGTTCTGTGGCTCTGAGAAGGCTGTTTTCAAGTCCTGAAATATAAAGTGTTTACATGCTGAACTCAGTTATTTATAGTTAAATTCAGCAGGTAAACATTTCAATTGATTGAATGCAAACAATGCAGATTCACAGTGTGGGTTTAATAATACACATAACTGTGTAAAATTAAAAGCAGATCCCATTTTTACCCTATTTTTCTTTCTTTTAAGTCCTGTTGCTTTTCATGTGTAGCTGACCACATGTCTCATGAATTATTCATCAGTGATGTCAAACTGCAGCCTGGAAGGTTCTTCTATAGCAGAGTGTAAAGATATTAAAGTATGGAGGCGTGAAGAGCTTGTGTTTGCAGGGTTAGTTCGTGGACATTGCATGAAAACATAAGCTTTTTATTTTCCAGCCAGCAGCATCAGATTTAATTGAGGGTAGAATAGCAGGCAGTGTGATAATAAGTATGTAAACGTGGCAGATCTATTCTGGGTATCCAAGACATGCAAGGCGACTTCTCATGTGGCTGTGAGGGAGATTATGAGACAAGTGATCCATCAGAAGATTAGATGTTTACAGTTTGTATTATATCCCTAATAACCATTCCAGCTGAATGCAAGATAAAATTTTGAGACTGTTTAATTCATGCTCCTTTACTGAATTTTAATATGACAGACATACAGTGAAATTTAAACGTCTGAAGGTCATGTTGAACATTTTTGAATGTTTTTCATTTAAACCTGGAAATAAACAAAGCTCTAGGATTTTCGTCAAAATAAAGAACTACACTGAACAAAATTATAAAAGTAACACTTTTGTTTTTGGCCCCATTTTTCATGAGCTGAACTCAAAGATCTAAGACTTTTTCTATGTACACAAAGGCCTATTTCTCTCAAATATTGTTCACAAATCTGTCTAAATCTGTGTTAGTGAGCACTTCTCCTTTGCCGAGAT
>JAUZSZ010000110.1:324251-335424 GCA_034780575.1 Labeobarbus marequensis | reverse complement strand
GAGTGTGTGTGAGTGATATTGCCCAGCAGACCGTATCTGATCTAATAAAAAGACTTACTGATCCATGAAGTAGCGCACAACAGAGGATTTAGGCTGGGACATCCACTTCTCAACTCTTCAACCCTATACACACACATTCACACGAACCCCTCCTGACTTTAAACATGCGGACCAACATCCATCCGTCATTACAGGCTACTTGGATTCCCAGCAGACAGGCGCTCTAATTAAAGTAATTAGTAAAGCAGATATGTGACATCGATCATAATGACTGCCCGGTGGTGACAGAAAACATTACTTTTTTTTTTTTCTTAATGATGAATTTGTTTCTTACAAACTTGCAGCTTTTTGCTTCACAAGACATTAACTGATGGACTGGAGTGGTGTGGATTACTTGTGTATTATCGTGATTTTTAAATTTTTTTTCTTCCGGTTTGGACTCTCAACCTGACGCCACCCATTCACTGCAGAGGATCCTTTGGTGAGCAAGTGATAAGTTTCCTATAAACAAACAAACTCATCTACATCTTGGATCTTGCATAATCTATAATGGCCAAACTTTACAATAAACATACCCAGATTACAATGTAAACTTCACCAAATACCCAGAAACTTTCAATGAATGATTCCTGCCATCATCATAGAAACCATATATTAAGTGAAAGGAGAAAAAAAAAAAAAACTAAAAGATAGATAGATGGATAGGGGTGCTCCGATTGATCGGCTACCAATCACTATCGGCCGATAATCGCTTGGGTATGTTTGATTGGCGGTCTCTAAAAAGGCTGATCTCTAGCTGATGACATGCCTGCTGTGAGAGGTCTGGCACGACACGCAGCACCGTCTCTGTCCGGCGCGGGTGAAATGATTATAATGCTGTAGGTGAGGTACAATTCATATGTCTTCATTAAATAGCTTATAAAGTAATCTGAAAACCTTATGAGACGTAATTTCACAAACAGCGTGAGAGTGAATCACCGTGCGCACTTTCTCTCTCTCTCAAAATGCGCAAAGAGCTTCAAATCAAATTGCGTCTGCACTATAAGTGAGCTGCACGCTGAACAGTTGACAGGAACTCTCACTTGCACAATCGAGGCAGGGTCGTGTCATCACTATAGTTTATAAGTTGCATTTCTTTTTAATACTTGCCAGTGTTTAAACCATTCAGCGCTCACGCGCTCTCCTGGAGACCGTGCACTCATGCACGCACGCACACACACACACAACGTCAGGTTCACATCCGTTTGCAGTGCGCATGCGGTGCGTATTTTTTCCACACTCATAACAGATTAGAGCGTTCACACAGCACGCGGCTGCAGGTCCGGCGGTGCGTTCCAGGAGCGGTGCGTCTGCAGCAGTGCAGAGATCGTTTCCACTGCATGTGCCGAATTAAAGTAACAGTGCATTGTTTGCTGTAAATATGAACATGGATTGACACGAAAATGTAGTAATGACACCATAAATGCATATAATTAAAGTCTACTGTGTTTCACAATCAACACATAGGGCTTTTTGGCTAGGTTTAAAGGGAAAGAGCACTTTTAGATAAACAAGGCAATAATAAATGGTACTCATGGAGGTAGAAAAACAAAGTTCTTTATGAACCGCAGGATTGCTTGTAATAAAGATTTTAATGCAAAAGGCAGTAGAGCTGACTGTTTCTGTCAATGGTAAGTTTGTGATAACATAAGAAAAGTAGTTTAAGGCCCGGTTTCACGGACAGGGCTTAGACTAAACCAGGATTAGGCCATAGTTCAATTGGGACATTTAAGTAATTTTTATAAACATGCTTAGAAAAAAACATTACTGGTCTGCATCTTGAGACAAAACAAAGGCATTGATATATTTTATGATCAGTCAATGCAAGTTTTTTTCCAGTTGAAACAGCTCAGAATTACATTTTAGTCTAGGACTAGGCTTAAGTCTTGTCTGTGAAACCGGCACTAAATGTTTTGCCACTTGAGCAACTTAATATATAAATCTAGAAGTAAATGCAAAAGTGCTTTGCTTATATTTATTATGTTTAAACATGTCTATGAAAGATTGTATTACTGTACTGTGTAAAAAAAAAAAAAAAAAATCACAATCCTGAAAAAGCATTTTCAGTGACTGTTTGGATTTGAAATCAAAATAATGGATAAATGTTGTGTTTGTGGTATACAGCCACAGATCAGTTGCAGACTCCTGTGTGAGAGCACAGTCAGTGCTGTTTCTGCACCGCTTACGTACCGCACATGGACTGCATACACACTGCAAACAGAGTAGGCCAATGTGTGAATAAAAGGCCACTTCATATACAGCTCACAAAATCAGGCTTGTGCTGTGTGTAAGCTATTGCATGATTGTAAAAATAAAAATGCACTGCATGATCAAATTAACATTTAGGTGAGATAATATATTTTTGAAAAATATGTAAAAATGCCCCCTCCACCCCTCAAATTAAAAAATCCCCTCTCACAAGAGTCACCTAAGGCGGAAATTCATTCTCAAAAATGAAATTCAGGCCCTGAATAAATGTCTAAAAATCCTGATTGGAGTATGTAGCAAAGTTCGTAGATCGGGAAGGAGGAGGCGGGAACCGGCAAACATTTAACGTATTTAATAACACAAAAATAAATACAAAAGTAAAGCGGCAGCCCCTCACGGACGACTGCCGCACACACACAACACAAATAAAATCCAGGCCTGGTCCTCTCTCGTCTTCCACTGTCGTCGCTCCTCCTTTTATCCTTCCGGAGCTCCTCCGTGGGACTCGAGACCGGTGAGTGTCGCAGGTGTCGCTCATCGTCATTAACTCCACCGGCCTCGTTCCGCTCCCACGGCTCTCGGCCCCGCCCCACTCACCACAGAGTATCACTATAAATAATTCTACATAAAAAGAAGGCTTTAAAAAGATCGGTAATCGGATCGGTAATCAGCCTCAAAAATCCTGATCGGAGCACCCCTAATAGGGGAGATATATATATATATATATATACAGCCAGTCAAATTAAATGTAAATTCATTATATGATAATATTGCCTGCATGACTGACACAATCACAAAAAGCCAAATTTGATCGAATCTCTCCATTCACTGCCTCCTGATCATTCATGGCAACACTGTTTAACATCATTATGATTAGAACAATAATGCATTTCCTGGAATCCAGCAGTTGTTACGGAGCACACATTAAAAAAAAACCCTGTTCAGCTGTTTTTAGAATAACCAAACTCATTGTGCTCTGATAGCAGATAGAAAATTGTGTGCACAGTATTAGCAAAGTATCATGACATTCTGACAATACACGTCATTTGAGCAGTAAGTGGTATGTGGGTTGTCTTGTGGCTTCAGACTTTTTGATATGCATCATGGACAGACAGACCTCGCAACACATCGTTGTGCTACATTTTCACATTAAAAAAATGATCAATTCATGCAGCAAGGTGGATGAAGTACATGCACAATGATATTAACACATGCTGCACATACAGTAATGGCATTATGCTTTTCTGATCATGCCACAATCATTTTAAACATATACATCCAACTCATTCCAAACAGAAGCACATGCATGCATTTACTCAGACTAACTATGTAGGAGAAAGTATGCATGCTGCAGAGTGCCAGAAGAACTGAACAAATGACAAGCTGCAGAAAAACGGAAGGAGACCTTTCTGGTGGAAAACAGAAATTATGAAACTGCACCGTTTCATTAGTGGTGGGAATCTTTTGACAAAGCATGCACTATAATAATTGTAAAAATAATAAAAGCATAGTCAAAAAAAATTAAAACAGTTACTGAGCTGCTGTTTATCCCATAAACTGTCATATATTCCACTAGAATATTTATGAGAACTTGCTGTGTAGCAAAAGCATGAGAAGTAGCTGTTGTTAAATGAGAGGTGTTTGTAAGTGCAAAGCACTGTTGCATCAATAACTTCTTTACTGTAACACTTGAGGTTTTCTTGTAAAGGAAACTTAAAAAAAAAAAAAGGCATCAGGGCAATTTATCAATGTACTGGGCCAAAACCAGCTTCCTCTTTCAAAATGAATATCGCACAATTTCCCACATCCTAAACTGATCTGCTTTGCAGTCACTGAGATATTTCTATAGAAATAACACTTTTATTCAGGCATGATGCATTAAGTTGATCAAAAACAACTTTATGATCTTACAAAAGATTTCAATTTGTGTTTTCAACATTGATAATAATAATAAATATTAATTATGCAGCAAATCAGCATATTAGAATTATTTCTGAAGGATCATGTGACGTTTAAGACTGGAGTAATGATGCTGAAAATCCAGCTTTGATCACAGGAATAAATTACATTTTAAAATATATTAAAAAATAGAAATTAGTTCTTTTAAATTATAATAATGTTTCACGTTTTTACTGTTTTTTTTTTTTTTACTGTATTTTGATCATATAAACGCAGCCTTGGTGAGTATAATAGACTTTTAAAAACAACTTTACCGACTCCAAACGTCTGAAATACACAGTTGCAGAAAACAGTGATTATTAAATATTTAATATTAGATATTTCATTATATTTAAAAAAAGGTCACAATTTGACATGCTAATTACGAACAACTACTTTACCCATCATCTACTTTTTAAAATAAAGTAAAAACAAACAACAGCTTGGAGTCAGTGTATTTATGTAATTAATATTCACGCAAACAATCTTTTACTTTACGTACATGTGCAATGTAGTAAAAGATTTCATTTCCAAGATGAAGAAAATACTGTATGTCTAGGAGTGCAGTCCAATACTGTAGACAAAGTCCAAAATTTGAGAAAAAGATACAGAGCAAACCTTCTCTAACTTCACCTGCCACTGCAAACTACAAACGTCACAGCAAACCACCCCCAACTTCTGCCAGCTTACCACAGAAAAACACACTTGAGCAAACCAGAATCAGCTTATCTCACTCTGTCAGGCAGTAGATCAAGACACCTCCAGTATGCAAGTCATGAATGTTTCTGAGTGTGTATGCTACCTGTAGGACTTGAGCAGGCGCTTTCGTTTCATGCCTCTGCTTACGGCTTCGCTGGGGACGATGAAGTCGCCCGTATGGTCCTTCTGCAAGTCCATGGGGCTGCGTCTATAAGCTAAAGCCTCATCTTGTGATGTCAAGTGTTTCCTGGACTGTCTGGGTTGTACAAACTCCTCCCCTTTCGCACTAAGTGACAAACGTCTGCATGTGGCCTCCGTTAACCCTGGCTCCGCCCCTCTGGGTAATCTGATTAGCACTTAGGAACACCGAGTCCAAGCGAGGGCTACTCTTACCTCCAGCTTTCCCTCAAAGTACTGCACTAGTTTCTCATGCAGACACCAGAAACCCTGCATCTGTTGACCCACCACTTCTTTAAAGGGACAGTTCGCCTAAAAATAACAATTCTGTCATCATATACTCATTCCAAACCCATAAGACCTTGGCTAATCTTTGAAATGCAAATTAAGATATTTTTAATGCACTAAAAGTCCAGGTCCATTTAAAGGGCAGGAAACACAACTTACAAGATCCAAAAAACTTTTATTCACATCTAAACAATGACTGACACACATACACTCTAAAAAAAAAAATACACTCCTATTTGTCACTAGGGCAGTAATCTTAGGTACTATAGCTGAAAGGTACATCTTTGTACCTTATTTACTCCTAAATGGTACATATTAGTACTATAAAAGCATATATTGGCAACTAAAGTGTAAATACTGACCCAGTGACAGTTTTGTACCTTTTTTGGTTGCACTTTATTTTACAGTACGTGCACTTGCCTCTATTTACAGTGTACTTACCTATAAGTACTGGGTAATATAAGGTAACTAAATGGGTTAAGGAAGAGTTCAGAGGTAGGTTCAGGGTTAGTAGCTAGTTATTACCCAGTTAATGAATTACTATAATTAGTACATAGTATGTACATGAGGAACAGGACTGTAAAATAAAGTGCTACCCCTTTTTTTTCTGAGAGTGTATAGTTGTATGCTTTTTCTGAACATAGACAAACAGGGCTACATTTTAATAAATAATACATTATAGCTGTATTTTGAAACTCCATAGTCAATATTAATTAGGCTGGGTGAGTACTGTATACATACCATGTACTGCAAGCAATAGTATAGTAGAAAAGCATACTAGTACACTCTCAGAAAAAAGGTACAAAGCCGTCACTGGGCCACTATACCCCTGAAGCTTAAAGGTACATCTTTGTAACTTACTTACCCCTAAATGGTATCTTACTAGTACTTTAAAAGTGCATATTAGTACCTTTTGACAGGATACTGCCACAGTGACAGTTTTGTACCTTTTTTTCTGAGAGTGTACATATGCAGTAGCACATCACATATGGTAAAAAGAGAAATTTAATGTGCATGTGAAGTGCGACAACCAATGAGGTTGTGAATAAAAGCCTAAATTAATTCTGCTCATCATATAAAGCGATCATATCTCTTCACAAGACTTTTTAAACTACTGCATTCATAAGGACTGCCTTTATTAACTTTTTTGATCTTCTAAGTTATGGTAACATAAACCGAAACCCCTCAGGTTTCATGAAAAACATCAAAGATTAATCAAAGCCTTATGGGTTTGTAAGAATGAGTAAAGAGTTAAAATTTTTGGCTGAACTATCCCTTTAAAGTGACCACACCACATTTGCATGCTTACAAACCAAAAACCTCACAGAGCACAGCACAAACATTGTCACAGGCGAGGTGGTGAAAGGTTTGTGGGCGATATCCTCTTTCCGATTCACCTTTACACATGACCACACTCCCGTTTGGCCACAGGCTATGTGTAATTGAAATTTCCTGCTCCCTCTGCGGTTGAGCGGTGGGTTTGTGTGCCTCACATTCGTGTAAGACCTTAAGAAACACGCTGTGGGAGGACGTGCATTGGTATAATTCCTCCTGATGGACTTGTGTGGAACTGAAACTGAACCATGTTGAGGCCAGAGAAGAACGAGTCAAAGCTCTTTGTGTTTATTCTCTCTAAACCCATCAAGTCATCAGCAGGTTCAGCGCCTGCGTTAACTGGCCATCATCTGCGCAAACTGAGTCACGCATTAAATCAGAAACGGGTGTTTACGACAGTCTGTGCGAGTCTCGAGGGAGCGCTTTCACCATCTCAGCCGGTCTGTGATAAAACACGCTGATGGGGCAAATTCTCACACTCTTAAGCTGCTTTGCTCCTCACATAACAGAGCAATCAGATTACGGCTGACATTTACAAAGTTTAGTGCAAACAGTTAGCATAAAAAAAATTCCTCCAGGCTTCAGGTGAGCAAACATCTTTGGCGCGTTTCTTATTTGATTTTAGGGAGGTAACTGAATGGTTAACAAACATAATATACTTATAATTCATGCTGCCATGAAGCAACAAGTGACACTTCCCTGTGCACAAAGTTAAGCTACAGTAGGATGTTTCTATGTGGTTACTAATCCTGTCCAAGTTCTGTCACTAAGAAAAATAACAGAGCCCCTCTCTTCAATAAACCACATGATTTCATGCATCACACTAAGGTTTCATTGACAGTTTCGGACTGACCCCAGCTTAAAGAATAAGCAATAGTAATTGGTAACACTTCCAGTAAGGTATAATTTGTTAACACTAGTTAATGCATTTGGAATCATGGACTAAAAATAAAATAAAATATTCACCATTTACTCGTCAACATTACTGTTGTAAAAAATGTAAAAGTTATTAAAAAAAAGTTATAAAACTAAATTTACAATATAAAATATTTACAAACATACATAAAATATAGCTACACAAATACAAAATACTTAATTGCATTGCACAATTACAATAAGCAGAAATGAAACGAATTGAACTGATTTAAAGCATAAGCTTAATTAAGCCATTTGAACTGAATTAACACTTTTACGTCATTATCTGCCAAAAAAGGTTTTTATTCATTTCATTCGTGATACATTTATGTTAATTTATTTAAAACTTGAAATCTTAAAAATGTGCTACATAATTAAAATGAAGTTTAACATGATCATGAACTAACAATAAAAACTTTTTACAGCATCTATTCATCACTATTACTCTTAATTACTACTAATAAAATATTATAGAAATATTTACATTTGCTTTTAAATATTAAATTTAATTGCACAACAGAAGTGAAATGAAACGAACTGAACCGAATTAAGCCATGTTTGTAGTTACTATAAATGCCAAAAAAGGTGCTAGTTAATTAAAATGAAGTAAATTTAATAAATGCTAATATTGTTCATTGTTATTTTGTGACACCAAATGCATTAAAAGTAACAAATTAAACCATACTTGGCCAATTAACAGCAGCACCCATCACTCCACCATGTGTCAAACCCACATCCTTGTTATTGGATGCACATATATCAAATATTTTAGTGCATTTTGAGAAAAACAAATGCATTTAACTTATTTGCTTTTATAAGTTTGCTTTATTCTGAGGTCCAGACATCAGCACCGGGCACATTAGTTAAAGTAAGAGTGACACTCCATGTTGGAAATGCCGCTAATAATAGCATAATTCTCAGTAGGTTTTTCTATAGCGTGTGAATCCGAGTGAGTGTCTCTCACCTGATACGGCTCTAGTAGTCTCTTTAAGGCGAATGTGATTAAGTGATGATATAAACACATTACCAGACTGAGCTCTGCTTCTCCACAAGACTCGCTTTAAGAATAAACAAATACCGTACATACACTAACATAACAAACATAACAACCATAGAAGGTAAAGCAGCCCAGCATAGGCAAACAGCTAAAAACCTGTATGCTGCACCAAAATAAACCGGATAAAAACAGCAAAAAACAACGGTTACCATCTTCGCCGGGCTTTAATGTCGATGGGTTTGTTGGTGGCAAACGGCGAGCCGCTGGTGGACATGCAGAGGGGTTTGGCGAGCAGCTCGAGGGATAGGAGGTCGGTGCGAGCAGGTAAACTCATCTTTGACATCAGCTCATCTCTTTCCCTGTCCTCGCTTTATGAACACAGAACGGGGCAATGTGACACCTCCGCTGCAGAGACACTGAGCATTCATAGTCATATTCAAAACCTCGCTCAACCTCTAGCCAAACATCATATGTGGGTAACAGTGGCAATAGGTCGTCCAGAGACCTGCCAGTTTACGGCTGGAGCTGCCAACATCTGATGAAACTTATGTTGAATTGATGCTTATTGACTGGATTCTTGGAAACCCAATGCAAACCTGTCTGTTTGGTGGACTGCTGCAAAGTGACACATCGATATATGGAGCAGGATGATAGACAGGATCATATTTGGTCATTTTGGGATTATTTATATTGATTGGCCATTTTAAGGCTGATGAATCTGCATACATGGAAAAAAAAAGGCATCTGAATGTGCATAGACAGGCAAACTATCTACATTAGCTAATTTTAGCTGCTACTTAAAGCACAAAAATATGGAAAACTTAAATAAATAAACAAAGGCATTCATTCTGATTATATTTTATGCAAATATTTTGCATAATAATACTATATATATAATATATATATATATATATATATTTTTTTTTTTAAATAAATACATAAATTTAAAATAAAATGTGTTTTAATTTCATTTAAATCATTTGCACTTACTAATCAACCATTTGCTAAACAAATGTTCATCTTAATTCTGAATTTTTGCATATTAAAATACATTAGCATATGTACTCTAATGTTCATTGGTCACTCAGCTTTCTAGATACTAACACTAACAATTTAATGGAAAAACCAATAACACTGTTGCAAACTGTATGCTCGTGCATCGTTCTCCATGCTGAAGGGAACCACGAGCGTACATAAACGGGTGAATTCACTGTGTTGATTTATGACCGTGTGTTCAGCGCTGGTGATGAAAACAGCAGAGCAGCAGATGTTTGTGGGAATCATAAAGCCTCTTTCCCTGACTATTCATTTCTCTACAAAACAGTAAACTATGACTAATTCAGAGAAGTAGATATGGCTTCATTGATCCCATCTGCTCTAAAAGGGTTCTGAGGTTGAAACTGATGATTCATTTAGCGACGGGCTGCAATTGGGTCGTTCCTGGTCGGGTAACCGGGCAGAACATATGACCACTGAATACACAGCAGAGTTAAATATGAATACACGATTAAAACTGTACTATATTTATGAGGACTTAAACCATTCCATGAAGGTTCACCAGGTACAAACTGAAAAAAAAGTGCAATTAAACAATATTTAGAAATATTTCAAATAATAGCTGTTATAATTGTACGCTTTGGACTGAAATGTTGAAACATAAATCAAACTAAGTTTAAATAATAATAGTTGGGTTACATGCATGCTTTATAATAGAGGTATCTGAAAAATTAGTAAATGCGAATGCAATTATTAATAATCAGATTAACGAAAATTAGTATAACAAATAAAAGTTGAATAATTAATACAAAATAAAACAGTGCAAAAATAGAATAATATAACAAATAAAATAAAGTGCCTCACAATCTTTTATCTAATTATCTGACCTGGTGGTATCCAGCTGTGTTTGCATGCATGTGCACAGAAGGGAGGTCAGCATTATGGAGATCAGCTGGTGTGGCAATATATCACTTTGTAAACAGCTAGTCTAAACTCCGGCGTCTAACCTCTGCATTTTTCATCAGCGTTGTACCCATGGTCCCTGAGGTGCACACAAAAACCTCTACAGGTGCAGTTCTGTTGCTGTGCACCTCATGGAAACAAGCAAACCAAACCGTTTCCACATACTAATTGATGAATATTGTAATGTCATAGGCCCGCCCTACTGGTTGGCTGAACCAATCACATCACAGGAGTGAAGCTATATACCACACAAAGAGAAATGATCCTGTGATTAAATGCAAAAACATTTTTAATGAAGTGTTATTAGGCAAAACCTACCAGAGTGATGAGTCTGTGGTGCTGTGTTTCCTTTGAACGCCACTAGAGGGCGATACTCTCATATCTGATCTCCACAACGCAAATCTATTAAGAGTTTTTCTCAATTGCTTTGGTGCATTTCTCAAAACAGAAATGAAATTTTCAAAACTACTTGTTCAACCTCCACACCATCTAGTCACTTATGCACATCATAAAAGCAGTTTCTCATTCTTCTGAACAAGTTGCGGTTGCTTTGGTACATTCATACAACTGATTATGTACATCTGTCTGCTGTTTCCTACATTATCAGTTGCTATTGTC
>JAUZSZ010000110.1:296652-306750 GCA_034780575.1 Labeobarbus marequensis | reverse complement strand
TAAAATTACACACATAAATGTTTAGGCTACAACGGCCTAACATAAACTATGGAACATAAAAGAAGATAATTTGAGAATTTTTTTTTTCGTTCATGCAATGGAAGTCATTGGTAACCAAAAAAAATCAAAAATCCTTCTTTTATGTTCCACAAAATAAAGTGGGCCTAAGTCATTCAGGTTTGAGTAAATTATGACATAATTAAATTTTTTGGGTGGACTATCCCTTTAAAATTTTCACCCATTTTTTTAAATGAAAGAATACTCTTTATAAATAAACATTAAACTAAAACTGCCAGCAGGTGGCGGTAAATGCCTTTTTGAGTCTTTCATTTATTCGATTCATTCAAACGGCTGATTCATTCAGGAATGAAATAAATGGCCCACTTTATGAATCATTTTCTTTGAATCATTGATTCACACGATTCGTTCAAAACACGGATACATTCAGAAACCAAACTCCTCTGTGTTGCTCGGAGAAGCACAACAATTCTGCTGTCGCTTTATAGGTAATATTTTTGTTTGGAAAACTGAGCAAAAACAGACAATATTGTGTTTAAAATATAACACAATATTACCTTCATATTTACTGAACTGTTGTATAAAATCACATTTGCACTCGTGATATTCCAGACAAACAGCACTCGTGTGATATTGCTCTCGCTGCTCGTGTGATATCGCTTATGTGACAAAAACTCATATGGGAGCATTATCTAGAATTTTAGGCCATAACTGCATTTATGGAGTTGTTGCCCTGCATCATATTTGTCAGCAGTTAACTGTAACTATGAAATGTAAGATGACGTACCGGTCTGGGGGCAGGGCCAGTGTGTTAACTGCGTTAAAATATTTTAATTGCATTATTTTTTCATAACTAATTAATTAAGTTAACACTTTAAACTGACAGCACTAAATATGATATAATATAATAGTTCAGAAAGTCACGTGTTTGGTACATGTTTCACGTGTGTTTCTTTGAAAGCACAACCTCTCTTCTATTGGTGATTCAAAGAAAACTTGTCTAAGCTGACTTGTCTGTTTTGCAAACAGAAGCAAATGAACCTTGTCTTTGTTCGGTTTCTGTAATTGGGACGGATGTTTGCATAAACTTGGCGTGTTCTGCTCTTGACGTACATTAATGTTTACTTCTCATCGCTTAAAACAACATAATTAGTCCACTTCTATAATATAAAAATCAAAGCAAACGTGTGTTTGTAAATGTAAAAGGCTGATGTTGGTTAAAATAAGAAGACTGTGCTGCTCTTACCAGCGGGGAAATGAGCTTTGACATGTCTTGACCTGACAAATGCATTAACTGCAGCTGATGTATAACTAATCTGCTGAAAATACAGCACTGCACAGAAATATTTGAAATGTTTTGGTTTTCACATTGAATGTCGATGGAAATACACACACAAGTGTTCTGCGCTGCCTTGGGGAAGACGACTGAGATGAGAGCTCTGTCTTAAACCTATAACACACAACCTGAAAGGCAGCAGGTTCCTGATCTGAACTCAACCCTGTAGTTTCAGAATCCAGCTGAATGGTTTACGACATCACATTGATCTCTTCTGAAATAATCGGCACGGTGTAGGTGGAAGTGAAAAATAGGTAAAAGTTTGCAAATGAACACACATGCACATACACATGCACAAAGCATTGGTTGTATGCGCTTTCAGTTCTCACAGAACAATACCGTCTTGCTGTAGGTTGGGAAAGAAATCATATGGTGCTTTCGCAACTCTGTCATTTGATCGTAGCAAAGAAAAATGCAAATTACATTTCTGTTTTCCTTCCAAATATTTAGGAAGCACTGTTGGTACATGAATTAAACTGACGCCAGAGGTCTGTTTAATGTCATTTGTCATGTGCTAGTCCATGCAATGCTTCTTTTATAACACCTCTGTTTAAGTTGTGACTTAAGAAAACTACAGTGTGACACTCCTACAAGAAACTAGAAACACGGACCTCCCTGGACCGAATCCCTGTTCATGTGCCACACTAACGTTCCTGTTACCTCATTTATCACCATAGTAAAGCAGCATGTGAGAGCGATGCCATTATAGAGCCCTAGAGAGAAGCAAAGCATGAAACACAAAGCACCCCGCTGTCACATCTGATTCATTGTGGCGCTGTTTTGTTTTTCGGGTTTTCCACAACAGGGTGATGACACCATAACCTGCTGTTCGTATTTGGGTGTTGACAGCCTCAAAAGCTGTTTGGAGAACCCATGAGGCCTACGGTGCTAAAAAATGGCACATGTAGATTGGAAAACACCCAACGAGGAGAGCAAAATGACTGATATGGAGGGTTCATGGTTAAAACATAGAAATAATCATAAAATCAACTTAAAACAAAAACAGATATTTGTTAATTGGGTTAATCTTGGTTTCTCTTTGAATTAACTATAAACTCAATTAATTTTGTTGCATTTCCAAAACAAGACTTTATATGTGACCCTGGACCACAAAACCAGTCATAAGACAATATTTGGCCGAGATACAACTATTTGAAAATCTGGAATCTGAGGGTGCAAAAAAATCAAATTATTGAGAAAATCGCCTTTAAAGTTGTCCAAATGAAGTTCTTAGCAATGCATATTACTAATCAAAAATTAAGTTTTGATATATTTACAGTAGGAAATTTACAAAATATCTTCATGGAACATGATCTTTACTTAATGTCCTAATGATTTTTGGCATCGAAGAAAAATCGATAATTTTGATCCATACAATGTATTTTTGGCTATTGTTACAAATATACCCCAGACTGGTTTTGTGGTCCAGGGTCACATATCTTTCATTTGCATCTCAAGTAAATGTAATCCAATCCTTGATTTAAGGATTGGAAGACAGTCATTTTGTTCAGTGTATTCAACATTTAATGCCATGATATTATGACTTTTTGCTTTGATTCAAGATCTTAATTTGTGAAAAGGCAAATACGGACTTTTTAAGACTTACAGAAACCCTGTTATCGTTCTTGGTGTGAATGGGTCTTCGCAGGCAAGAATACTTTCGATTCCCCATGCTTCTCATGCATGGCTTACCATCGGCTCTTACTACGCTGACACCCACTAATATTTACCTCAAGATTAAGACAAATCTACAAACCAATATGTGGGAACCTCAATGCTTTGGTGTGTAAACAGTCGTGACCTACCAACCCTAGTTCTATGGAACACAACAACACACTAGACCCATTTATTGTGTCCCGTTTCCTTCTGCAAGCCAATTTTCACTACTCACCATATCCAGGAATGCCTTCGGAACGGGAAATTGTTGACGTGCATCATTTTTTTCTCCCTTCCTGTGTAATTTCGGCCGGTCTTCATTTAAGCGAAGGTGTGGTTCAGGTTGGCTCCTCTCTCTCACAAATAAATAACTCTTACGCCGGCCTCGGGATAGCCATTATACACCCTACTTACATGCCTCCACTGAAACCTGCTCCAAGCATCTCCGAAACAACAAGTCCACTTGGAGCAATGAAGAGTACATCTTCTTGGTGTGCTATTCCACAAAAGAGTCTCGAGAAGACACCTCACCCATTTATAAACATAGACAGTGTGTGCGTAAATCAAATTTTAAGGCAAGAAAATGGCATGTTAGGAAAAACTCAAGGGTTAAGGAGTTGTTCCGTAGTAGTAGAGCAAAAACAACAAACACAGAGCAGAACGAGGGTCCTTCCGCTGCCTTTTGTGTGGGATTTGAAACTCACTGTGGTACATCCTCATCGTGAAGACTCGGCATTAATAACCGTTTTGGGAAAACGCTTCATTTGGACGTCGGAGATGCACGGCGGTGCCCCAAGGAAACCCAAAGGTGCATGCCGTCCCTTTCTGGTGCAGACAGCCCAGATGCCATGGAGAGACAGGTCCGATTCAGGACCTGGAAATTTCCCCCCCAAAAAAGAGTAAGTACACCGCTCCTGTCAAGCACCACGTAAGCTATTGATCCTCTTAGTGCGGACAGCTCTGATTAATTCAGTGGTGTTTGCTGAAGGAATGGGTGGAGTAGCCGTAGGGGATGAGATGGAGCGAGGCGAGCTGGAGAAGAGAAAACACAACCGAGTGTCACCTCAGGGCTGTCGGCGTTCCTGCGTCTTCCAGTCTGATCCCGGCCGTCATCACATGAAGGCAGAGTTGGCAGGCGGTGACAGTGGTCAAGGTGCTGCAAGAATCCAATTAACGCAGCGAAAGCAGCACGTGCTAAACCTCTTGACAATCACTAGACTTCCTTACCCGAGGGTTTCTCTTTCTCTTTCTCTCTCTCTCTCTCTCTCTCTCTCCGTCTCACTCACTCTCTTCCTTCTCTGGCCGATACGGCGGTTCCCTGTTCTTTTCCTGAGACCGTTTGGTCTCTCTCGCTCTGCTGCAGCGCCAGCTCTGGGCTGTACAGGGTGTGTGTGTGTGTGTGTGTGTTTGAGAGAGACTGTGTGACTCGCTGTCTGTTTGTGAGCGTCAAGGGGCCCCACAAGGGAAACTCTGACTGGCCAACAACACACAGAGCTAAATAAAGCACACGCCTGACAGCTGGAAGAGCCTGTTTCTGCAGCGAGGTATTAAGGCTGATGATAATATCTCAAAGGTCAGGAGCAATGACAATGATATGACAACAAAGAAAAGAGTTAAGAATATATACTGTGAGACGATACTGTCCTACAAGCATGCTCATACATAACCTGAGCTGCTTAGGGTATAAGGTACGAGAACAAAACACCATGTTTGCATTAGAAACGCCCCATGGGAAAGAAAAATCATAGATATCTTTTATATCTCTAGAATATCTCTAATATGACATTAAGAGAGCAAAAAGAGAGTCTATTCCTTCATTTTTTCCTGAGAAAATTTCTTATGATATCTTCATAAATGTCTCAAAATGTGCTCAGATTTGCTATATCAGTGTTGGATTTCTCAGTGCAATCTCAAATATTTCTCATCAATATGACGATGAACTGCTATGGACATTTTCTATGATATTCTATGATAAACACCCCACGGGAAATAAAAAATCATACACAAGATCTCTTTTATATCTCTAGAAACGACTTCTGGATGGCATTGAGAGAGCAAATTGAGAGTATCCTGCTTCAACATTTTCTCATGTTTCAAAAAGATCTCATGTTTCTCCTATAAAGAGATCAGAGATTGTGCTCAGATTTACCATTATGAAGTCTATTAGAAAAGCCCCATGGAATAGAAAAATAATAAAGAAGGTCTCTATTTTATCTCTAGAGTTTTCTTATGGATGCCATTTAGAGAGAAAATAAATAAAGCGTCTCCTGCTTGAAAATTGTCTCCTGAGAAAAAGACCTTGTTTCTCCTAAATTTTTTTAGAAGAGATCTTGATAACTGTCAAACTGTGCTCAGATTTATCATATCAAAGTCTCAGTGCGATCTCAAATATTTCTCATCAGTTTCTGCCAAGATCAAATGATATGAGCTGATATCGACATTTTCATTCAAACTCTATGCAATGCACTTACTATACGTGATTCATTTGTATCTATCTGAGGAGAAACATCTGAGACAAAGTTAATACTTCAATGAAACATTTGAAAACTCTCAACATTTACACTAAGCACAAACTCATGACTGTGTCATTAGCATTAGCACACACTCAAGATATAGTGGCATTTTAGGACAAAGAGAAAACTGCCTGTCTTAAAGAATTACAAATGTTGCCCTATTAAATACCTTCAATCCTTCTTCCTGTTCAATTCACCCCTTCAAGTAACTGTGAAAAAAGTCCACTGACATATCATTTCCTCTGACATAATTCAGTTTCACCTCTAAATAGTTTTTATGCAGGGACTAACACAGTGTTATGCCTGGTCATAAATCAAAAATATCATTCTGACATAACAGGATGGAGAAGTAGGAATTACAAAATAGTTGCTGAGAGAATGCTTTAGATGCCACGTGTGACTGATGTCTTATTTGGTTCATTCAGGTGTTTGAACACACACACGCATCTGAACCAGCCACAAAGCTGGACACTATCAAGTGCACATGTTAGGATTCTCTGTGCTGTTATCAATAAAAGATGCAAAAATTATTTTGAGTCAGTAGCACAAATGGTGTAGGACGCAAGTAAAAAAAAAAAGAAAAGAGAACTAACCCTGCAACATAGAAAAACATTACATTTTCTTGATGTTAAAATAATGATATTGTGGCAGCATTCATAACTGAATTTGCATTGCCTTTTAAATGCCATTTAAGTTATTCTAGGTATTCTAGAGAACTGAAGTAGCAAACATGCAGAATTTGCTATTCTAATTTGAATTTATGGAAGTAAAATTAAAACGAACAATTCAGAAAGATAACTAGAAAAGCAAAGTTTGGATGGATGAAGATGAGCATTTTTTGTTTTTCTGCATCTCTAACAATAATAATAGTGATGCTAACCTCAAAAGCACCACTAGAAATGATTAAAAAAAAAACAATGTTTGTTGGCTTTTACAAGATTTAGCCATCAACAGCTCTTTCATGGCTGAGATTTGTTACATAAACTCTGTGGCCTTATATTACACGCAGCTGAGGCTCAGTATTTACTTGTTAAAACTCAGTGTAGCTCAGCGCTGGGCGTAAATGTCACTTTGTGTTTTCTGCAGTCAAGCGAGAGCCTGATGCCCACAGTCACTTCAGATCAATGTGAACACACAAACCGCACAGAAGCGCCGGAGAGCCGCAGTGACCCCAACCGCTCTGCAGCGCCACGCAGCCAGCATCTTACCAAAACACAGCACAGCTTTCCATCATCTCTCATGCAAACTCATCTTCGAAACAGAGCGGCAGGGTTCATACCTGCTTATGGTGAGCAACTTTGAAATTGTGGCTTGAAGTCATTAAGTTAGCTTTAAGAAAAAGTGATTAGCTACACTACAACAACTACTATAAAACCATTTATAATGGGACCAAATCATTTAATATAATATATAATGGAATCGGATTCTTATATGATTATGATTATTATTATTATTACTATCCAGCAGAAGAAAAAATGCTATATATAAAATAAAATCTTATTAAATTATTAGATTATTTATTATTCCCCAGAAAAAAACCTTTGCATTCATACATTATTATATTATATTATATTATATTAGAGTGCATTTTTATTATTATTCCCAGAAAAAAAACTTTGCTTCCATATATTATATTATATTATATTATATGAAACATTTTGAACTAAAAAAGAATATGAAACAGTTTGAACTAAAAAAGAAACATAAAATTCCATTTTTGGGAAGACCATTGGTGATTCAAACAAATCTGTTAATTAAAGTAAGTTGTTTGAACACAGCAATCTACTGAAATAAATCAGACTTGTCCAAATTCTATTTCAGTGCATGCCTAATTTGGCTAAATATTTGTCTAAGTGCACAGGAAATACTTGACGAATAGCTAAAATGTGCATTTTTAGGGAACAGCTTATGACCTCGGGTGAAGCTGGTAATAGACACTATCCACCTCTCCTGTCCTTCCTCAGGGCCCAGAGAACGGTCCCCCCTGGGTGGAAGCACTGAAGATAAAGAGGAACATATTTCCTGCTGAAGGCCCTCACGGCTCTATCTGCTGCTGTTGTACGTCTACAATCTACAACCCTCAGTAGGGCCTCTGCCTATCACCCATCCTCTGCCTGCAGGAACACGGACTGATAACACAACTACACACCAGCACACACACCCATCAGCTAAACTACTCACATTTCCTCTCTGACTCTCTAAAGGAGGGACTTTCATACAATGCTCAAACCTTTGGGGTCGGTACGATTTTTTTCTTCTGCTCACCAAGGCAGCATTTACTTCATCAAAAATACAATAATAACAGTAATATTGTGAAATATTATACAATTTAAAATAAATGTTTTCTAATTGAATATATTTCAAAATGTAATTTATTCCTGTGACCAAAGCTGAATTTTCAGTGTCACATGATCCTTCAGAAATCATTCTGATTTGCTGCTCAAGAAAATGTTATTATTTTTACCACTGAAAACAGATGTCACACTTAATATATTTATGGAAACTGTGATATGTGCACACACATAACAATATCAATACTGTAAATAAAGACAAATAAATGTAGTTTATAATCTCACTACATTTCTCCGTTGCATTTTTACACATTTTATCCACCACCTTTTTGAGTTGCTGTTAGCTGAATCTACTTCATCAGCAGCGTGAAATGCAAAATAAATCATTTTATATGGTTTACATCATATTTAGAGAGTTTAAAATAAAAAAACACACAATAATATAATCCAAAATAATACAAAGACAATACAAATGGGCAATCGCTGACACACACACACACACACACACACACGCACACATGTTTGTTTTGCTATACTTGTGAGGACTTTCATAGAATTCTATTGTTTTTATACTGACCTAAAAATATTTTCTATTGCCCTAACCCAACCCTACCCCTAAACCTACCCATCACAGAAACCTTTTTGCATTTTTACATTTTAAGATAAACTTCATTTAGTATTTTTAATAATTTATTTCCCTTGTGAGGACCAGCCAAATGTCCTCACAAAGTCAAAAATCTCAGGCTTTACTATCCTTGTGGGGACATCTGGTCCTCACAAGTATAGCAAAACAAACACAATTAATTTAGTCAGACTCACAAATGATGAGTCACTTATGGGCCAAATCTTTTCATGAATCAAATTCAAAGTAATTCAAGTGAAAAAAATCTATCGAACAAATCAAATTGAAATTAATTCACATTAATGAATCAGCTTTTAATGACTCAAATTCAAATTGATTCAAACCAGTTCTTTATTAAACTCAAATTAAAGAATCAGTATTTCTTTTTAGTCTAACAAATTACTTGCTGAATACATATGATTTATTTACTTACTCAATATAAATATGACACCGTGCTGTAAAACGTGTTGCTTGTTGTTGTTTATCAGTAGCCTTGTTGCAAGAACAGAATTCTGCATATACTGTAGCTTATTTTCACTTCATATCTCCCTGTTGACAAAATATCTGATGCTTGATCTTGTATGTTTACAAAAATAGCAGTGGTCAGGAGTTATGTAAGTCGGACAGGCTGGAAAGGCCAATAGAGAGTGAGTGTGTGTGTGTTTGCGTCCGTGTTAGTGCAGCGAGGGGTTGTCACTGGCTGTTCTGGGATACCTGGCTGGTTAAAACGATAAATGTCAAGCGCAGCCGGGGCAGGTATACGCTACAGCGGTGTGCAAGGTCACATCCCGAGCCCTGCTGAGCAAACCCGACAGCACTTCGAGTGTATGACGAACAGACCGCTGGCCTGTACATGCATCTGAATGCCACCCAGCGTGGATTCCTTTAAACTGTACTGTGTCTCTGCTGACAGAGCTCTTTATTCAGTGCATGGCGCTGACTGTGCAAGAGTGGGAGGATTCTTAGAAAAGCAGTAGGAAAGGCTATATGTCTGCCATCAGCTCCCGCTGACATGCTTCTCACAGCATTTGGTTTCATTCTCCTCATTAACGCGTGTCAGACTGTAAGACGCAATTCGAGGCGATCCCCAAAACCTCTGCAAACATGATACAAGACTGGATGAAGAGACCATGCATATTATATATACAAAGTGCATAATGAGTTTCCAAATGCATGTTAAACTCGCAGCACTTTCAGAGATGGATCACGCAGCACAAGACGCTCTGAAAACACAATGTTAGGAGTTGCACGTGTGCAAATGAACACTGAAAAACAGACTACACAAAAAATGCTGTACAATTAAGCAAATTCCATTAAGAAAATTACACTTGTAGAGCAAACATCACTAATAACTAAAAGACATATCACCACTTTAGTTTTATTTCAAACCCCATTTGTTTTTCTTATGTTACATTTGATTTCTTTTTTCTTAAGATTTCATCAACTCCGAACCCCATTTGGGAAACCCTGATACATAGTATTTACAGAGCTTTTGGCATAACAGAGGAATAAGGAATGTGGGAGGAAAGGCGTTCTGCACCAGGAGGAAATGAATGATCCGTAGAGATGAATGGTTTTATTACCCTGCCTCACAACAGATGGAGCAATTACAGATACATTGTGAATTACTGCAAGCAAAGTCCAACACCATCTGTCAAAAGA
>JAUZSZ010000110.1:178073-188868 GCA_034780575.1 Labeobarbus marequensis | reverse complement strand
GCCTAAAAATAAAATGTAGCTCCAAGATGACGCAGCTTTTCAATGAATAGCCACAGGAGGAAATTGATTGTGAATGGTGGGGTGCCACTGATTTCTCTGTGATATAGAATAAGGCCGTATTTGACATGCATGTATTTATGCACCCAGCTCATGTAGAACGGCAGCTGTTTGTTAAACCTACTCAAAAACATGTCTAATCTTCAAAATGCAAGAACTTGCACTTCAAACATGAAGTCACCACAGCTGATGAAATATTCATGATGCTGATGCTATATTGGCCTGATAAAACTCTGTACAGTAGTACTGCATGTGAAACTTCACAGTCTTATCAACATCGAAACCCTAATCAACCTTGTCTAAAAATGCCAGGAGTCACAACTGAAATGCAACACTACATATCAACTGAATATTTTCAGGAATAATGGTTAAAATAAACCCAATAGGATCAATAAAAATACAGTTCCTAAATAATGTGTTTAACAGATTATTGATTGTCACATTTCCAAAGAAAATCTAATTTACACAAGAAACTTTCCACTAAACAAAACTGAAATGCATGGCTTTTCAATACCTCATCTATTTACAGATTTGAAGTCTACTGGAATATTGCTTATTACAAGCTATCAAGCAGCTACTATGGCCCATAGTGTAAACTTTACATCCCAGTTTAAGTAAGACTATAAAAACACCAATGCAACCTTACCCTGAAAATTGGGAGTGGGCATTTTTTGCCTGTAAGCAACCACCCACAAAGTTCTGCACAGGCAAGCAGCACTCATGTTGTCTTCAGTAAATGTGAAAATCAAGTGTGAAATAGTATCGCCTAACAGTGAGGACTAAAAAATGTTAGACAAAAAAATTCACAGATAAATGCCATTGTATGCACCTGTGGATACCTTATAAGAATCTGATCTTAAGCCGCAAATTCTCTTTCATCCACCTGCTTGCAGCCCTGGAGAGACACCCTTCAGCTGTGCCTCTTTAAAGAGTCCATCAAAGAAGGAACAGGCTGCATGGATGATAAGTGACAGAAAAACAGCAACAGGGTGACACCGGACAAAATGTCAAAGTGTGTTCTAATCTAGCCCTCCCACCAAAGAAATTCGCACTCTAAACAGGATTTGAGGAGCTAGTAGTGAAGCCAATCTTTGCCAAAGCCAAAGCAGTCGATTTTATCGCCATGCCCACTTCATTCTTACATTTCTATCACTGGCGATGATGAAACGCCACTACTGAGAAATATCTGCATGTTTGTACAAAGACTCCCACAATATTTTCTTCACAAATGGCCTTGTGGGTTAAAAAAAAGACATGGTGCATTAGAGATTAAACAATATACAACCAATTATTTTTTATGTTATGACAGATTTTTGATCTGGCACAGAAAAAATTACAGTGGAAAAGCATAAGCCCTTATATTATTTCCATTTAATGATCATATTTACAACAAGAAATGCCACAACAATGCCACATTTATCAGTTTGGGGAAGTCAGTTAAAGAATTATAAGGAAGCGAATTACAAGTCATCATAAATTAGTTACAATTTAGATTGCTGACAAAGTTTATTTTGCATGGGTTTTGTGCACTGTTGAAGAAAGTTAATAGGGTATACTTTATTTACATGGTCGCCTTCAGAAATTCAGTTGACGATGAGTAAGTTTTACAACTACAACTCACTTTCATTCAAGTGCAGACATTTCAATGTGCAGACATTATTTTTTTCTGTTAATTATTTGTTATTTTTTGTCTTGTACCTGAACCTAATGTTGAGTCATCTGGATGTGCACAACTTTAGGAGAATATATAATCAGTAGAACGTCTTTAGGGGATCATCAAAATAAAGCATTAGAAGATATTAAGCAGACAGTCTACTAACACCCTAATGACTAGTTGACATGTACTTGCAAAGTTACTTATAGTCAACAGAACATCTAAAGTGTTACTGAATAATACTTAATTAGTCATGTTTATGAGGCAACGAGCATGTGCAACAAAACTAGTTTGCATCATCCCCTGTGGCAGCATGTGCGAGCTTTGTTCTTAAAACTTCTCATCTTTGCCAGTAAGTGACAAAGAAAGAAAATATTAACGCATGTCAAGAAGTAACTGCATCATCCAAAGTCATCCGCATCCCACTTACATCTTGAAAAAAGCACAATAACCGATGCGGTCACTGATAATGCCCATATTTAATGCATCCACACAAAAGGCTGTTTTGCTCACCTGCCGGCATCAGCAGATGTGATGGCGATGAGCGGAGGGATGCGCAGCGCCAGAGAGGTTGGTCGGGCGATCGGCTCAGTCTCTTTGCTGTTCCAGTCATGTTGCTCAGCTTGCCGGAAGACCAATGGGGGCAGCTGCAGGTTTCTACTGGAACGTCTGCGTACTTGGAAGAGCTCCACGCCTGGAGCGGCTCCTTCCTCTGCCTCTGCTTCTAGGTACTCCGGGGACCCATCGCACACCTGGCACAACACAAACACAAACTTGCCATTTACTAGCGCTCTGCCTTTCACAGAGCTGTGTGGAATAGATAATGCACAGACTGGGTAGGCTGTGTACAGTACACGGCCTTACAGAAACATCTTGGGTTTATGATAGTTTGAGTTGCATTCGTATAAAAGCGAAGGGGCAAGAAACTACACACATATATAAACACACACACACACACACACACACACACACACACACTTCCTAGATCAGCCAGTTGTCAAGAGTACCAAATCAAATGAGGCAAGATACATGCAATGCATCAGTTTGCATCATGTGTCTTTTTCTGAGATATTTCAGTTTCTGCTCACGGAAATGTCTTAGAATCTCTCAAAATGTGCTCTGTGGAAAGCTTCATCAGCACCAAATCTTCATATTGCATAACTTTTATGTGATCAACATCAAAAGGAAAAAATTCAAAACATAATAAATAAGACCAAAAGCACGTTTACCCTCCCAAATTAAAAGAATGTGCCTGAAGCTATTATTCTGAGTTGTGATTCTCACTACTGTAATATAGCATTTTTTATTACACAAACTATTTAACTAAACAAAAAGCAGTACAATGATGTAGAAATGCTTTACCAATTATAATAAATATTATGGTCCTAAAATATGCTTCATTTTCACCAAGCAAAATCTGATTTCGGGGTGAAATATCACCTGGATTTGTTCTAGACAGGCTTCATGAGATTCATCCTAGTATAAATAGATTTGTAGAAAATGAGTTGGTGGTTATAATAGAGACATGACCCCGAGATGAATTCCCAAATTAAGTAAATGAATTTCTTTAAAGAGTATGTCAAACCTCTTGGGACTCTTGGGGCTATGAATCAGTCTAAATTTAATCAGTGCAGAGAGAGAACTTTTTTTTTTTATACATTCTGGAAATATTTTGGAAAATATTTTTTTCTTAGTGATAAAGCACGGTAAAGTGTGCAACAAATACAATTATAAAGTTATATATCTTGTCATTTCTTTATACTGCATTTACTGCCTCATTAATAAGCCACATTTAATAAAAACCTGAAGAGAGGCACTTAGTTTAGCTTTCTAAACTCCCTCTCATGGTGTCCAAAAATGAACAAAGCAAGCAAAAAATTGCCCAAAAGGCTTGTGTTTTCTGGGCTTACAGTCATAAATTATTAAGCTGTCAAACGTTCTGTCATGCATCATTATTTATGGGACATTTAACCAACACAAATTCTCCCAAATAAATCAAAGATTGGGCTCTCTTTAGCAGCGATCTGTTAACGAAGGTGACCAAGAAGACAGCGACTGACAGTAAGAAGGAGAAAAGTACAAAAAAAATAGAATATTCACACACACACACACAATATATATAAAACACAATACAGTTAATTCCCCTGGAACACTCTCTGATGCCCACAAACAGCTCTGGAGAACCACCTAATAGGCTGTGTTTACATTTCTAGCGCTTTTTCCAATAAAGGGAACCGATATGTGTGCAGCATCCATTCACGGTGCGTGTCCCATAGGGACCGTTGAACTGTGCCGCAACGAGATGGAAGGCTTGCTGTCAGAGGAAAGGTAACAAAGCCTTTGTGTTTTGCATTTCCCAAGCTGCTACTTTATTAGCATAAGTAGTCTGTCAGTGTAAACACAAAACTTATAAAGAGAGAGGATTCCGTGGAAAAGAGACAGCGTCATTAATTTGCATTTTGCATGGCTTCATTTGCCCACAAAAACGTGTTGCTATAACTTCATATTTCAAGCTCTCGCTCTCTCTATTAACTGGACCAATAACTTAATGGATTCATCATAACTGCATGTAAACCAAAAGTATCAAAACAGCTATCAAATTAAAGCTCACCTCTATTTTCCCTTTTTGCAATAAGCCTCTAATGCACAATTCATTATTATATGAGTAGTTTGACTCATCCACTGAAGCCTGTGGGCATGTTGAAAGCCACGGCCCCCAGCACAAAAGCATCAAGGGCTTCATTTATAGTCTGAGCAACATCTCACACCAAAGGCACATAAAATGCATCCATGTGACTAAACAAGGGGACGGAATTAGCGAAAGAAGCACGGTTGGTTGGCTGTCTGGAGACAGGCAGCACAATATCATGAAAATTGCAGAAACACAATAAGAAGATGTGCAGCATTATTATAGAGTCAGAGTCACGTCTGGAGGGGCGGGTGGGAGACAGGGGTTTAAAATAGTCTATCAAAGCGGCTGTGGAGATGCAGATCACAGCGATGGTTTGAATGGCATGGTGCGCAGCGGAACAAAAGGAGTGAACCCTCCACCTGCGGCTCACAGTAGAACGCGGCACTTTGTTCGGTGAGAAAACAGAGAAAGGGGAATGTGAGGCTAATTTCAACTATTTGCCAGATGTATTCTGGGAAGAAGAAGCAGGCAGAGGTTATCAGTTGGGCGTGGGCTTGAACGGTTTGAACATCTTGCTCTGGACAATGGAGCATGACTCAGAGAGCTACTAAAAGCTGGACTGACTGAAAGGCCTAAAAACAACCAGAACTGATCGATAGATGTTCATAACAACAGATTTGACTGAGCTGGTCATGTTCAGAGCTGGAAAATACTTCATATTTATACATGCATACAATAAAGTTCGACAGTTTGTGGTCAGTAAGTGGTTTTTCTCGCATGAAATGATACAGATCCCAACTGGCCCAGATGGTAAATTAATCATAGGTGTACCGTTGCTCTCTGCAAATGTTAAGGCTCCTGAATTGGCTTGCAGTGGGAGAACACGGCCACCTCCATCACTGGAAGATGAGCTAAAATATTCATGTCGTTTCACAGCAGCTACTTTCATTTACAGTCATTGACTGTATATTAAATGAGCCAGTAGTCAAGTCACTCAGAGAGGCTGAGACTGTTCTCTTTACTCCAAATGGCCTTGACTCACTCAATAGGACTGCAAGGCAGATGTCATTTTGTGCAAATATTACATCTAATTGTGAGTGTGTGTGTGTGTGTACACAATTTACGCCATTAGCCTGCTCGTCCTTCACAGAGCAGACAAACACAGCCCTATCCCTCAGTGTTATTTATTCCTTGCTGGATGGTCTGACAGTGTTTCAGAAAGTGAAAGTGTATTACAGGGTTCAGGGAATAAATCAGCTGTTTCATCACTCATCCGTCAGTCGAGGTATTCCGGGAGTTAGAAGAGCCCATGTGCTGCGGGAGAGATCAGATCAGTACAGTACCAGTATTCGCTGTTCAAAGGCTGTTCCTGTTAATAACTGAGAAACCATTTACAAGATTAATCTCATAGATCAGACGGCATGAGTTATCTTTTAGCTTTTGCTAAGTCCTAACCTTCTCTTAGATGCCTTGATTGACTCTGTAGAGACGAATTGCTTAATTTTCTTGAAAGAGGCATTTTCATTGCTTTTAAAGTCAACATGAAATAATGTTTGCAACTCTTTTTTACTTTTGCCATAAATCCAAGTAAAGCGGGACATCCAGTGAAAAAAAAAAGATTTTATCCACTGGAAGATACAAACGTTATTGGAAAAAAATAGGTGTAGTAACAATTTTCACTGACACATGTAGAACGACTGAAATAGTGTTTTCTTGTAAAACCAATAAACTTCGAAAAATTCTTTTTAAAGTATATAAGCAGCAATTAAAAATAGGTAATGATCTGGTGACATTAAATTCAAATATTACAAAAACAGACAAATATTCGTAGGAATAACCAATATATCGTGCACTATGAAACCAGGAATGTGTATTGAAAAAGCAGTATCTCATGTTGACTTTAATTGCTTCACCAGATAATACAATTGTTACTTGACTGATGTTGGGTCCGTGTTATTCAAGGATCGTGTTATTTCCCGTGGGAATCACATTCTTGGATGCACATCCATGACGTAGGCCTTAAAAACCGCAAGGGTCCATAGCTGTAGAGGAAAACTACTTGAACCTGCAGCCATGTGACTCGGTTCGATATCTACATGAAAGGCTCAGCCAGAGAACACTGTCTGACAAAAGACAAACAACCTTGAGTTCTCCGTCTCATCAGTTGCAGGGATCACTCTCCATGCGACCTATGGATTCCCACTTGAATCGCAATTAAGGGCCCCATCATTCTTTTGGAGGAAGCTCTGATGCTGTATGTGTGGTTTATCTTGAATCAATCAAAATCGCAAGCTGAATGAACTTCCCCACAAATGAAGAATGCTAATCGGTGCATCGCGATGAGTTTGATAATCGTGTTCTGACGTTGCTTACTCACGCTTCCAAAGGTGCGCATTATGATGTTAACGTGGAATCCAATTATGCAAATGCATTGCACTGCCGGCTCCATGTGACCATCAGGATATTTTATCATTCAGCCCATCTGCTTGACACAGACTAAAACATTCTGGCCCAAAAACATTTTTTTATCTCCAAGCAGTGAAAATGATAAATGGATTTGCCAGTACTGAAATGTGAAACGAAACAATAATGGTTTCACAATTAGAGTCTGCATCAGTGAAGATGATCGCTGTGAAATACTGAGATTTCATTCTTTTATCAAGGAAGTGTGACCTCCTTAATACACACACTTATATAATCAAAGGCAGCTTAAGAAGAGAAAAGAGAGATATTCAATGAAAGAAAAGTCATAACAAACCAGCTTGTGTCTGTATTAACTTAGGTTATAAATATTAACGTAATTATTGCAGGGAATATTTGCATAGTAAGAAAAATAGATTTGATAGGGTGTTATGAATGGTTGCTATATGTTTCCCAAGATGATCAACAAAACACATGATGATTTGTAGGGGTGTAATGATACATCGATATGGACTGATACATCAGTCAAATGACTAACGACATGATGCATCAATGCAATACATAGATATATATATCTGAGCATTTGAGAGAGAGCATTTGAAAAGAAAAGTTTCCCTGCAACCTTCCACCAAAATAAAAGCTCTATGATTTCATGTTTGAAAGCATGGAAAAAAAAATTTATTATTAGTAGTAGTAGTATTAGTATTATTATCAAATTGCAATTAGATGTGTCTCTCCAAATTGTTCTGCCTGTTTTTTTTAATGAAATAATGCACAAAGTTTTATGGTTCTTTTCTTCCTTTATTGTGATGAAATGGCTTCTCAGAAAAAAAAATGTAAGGCAGGATTTAATTATGCACAGATAATTTATAATAAACACAGACATATTCCATAGAAAAACACAACAAAAAACAAGATGGCTGCCATGCTCTGTCTCTGAGTTTTCCAGCTCTCTACAATCTAATACAAATCATTGTAATCACATATTGGACCATTACTTTAAGGTCAATATTTGGTCAATATATGCTTTTAGTCTTCATATTTTGAATATTGGACTTGTGTGGCAAGTGAATTGGACTGTTTTCGTTTCAACTGTTTGAGAGGCCTCTGGGCTTGGTGGGCCTGCCACTCATATCTCAGTACATCTTGGTAAGATTGTGAAATCATGCCTCCCAAAGGTAGTAAACAGCCATCAGAAGATGATACAGTTGTAACTATGGGTGTGTTGACCCACATGATGGATCAGCAGAGAGAATTTTACAAGGAAATGTTACAACAACAACAGGAAAACTTTAAGAGCTTCATTCAAATCATCATGGATGGAAATGCGAAAAGGTTGGATGGTGTGATTAGAGATGTACAAGAACTAAAAACTAGTCTGCAGTTCACACAAGGCATCATGGATGAGATGAAAGCTAAGAAGAATGATATTGACATAAAAATTAGATCATTTGAGAGCAGCATTTCTAAATCAAAGCAGGAATTGGAGGATCTGTTTGAGAAGCTGGATCACATTGAAAATCAGTTAAGGAGATCTAATCTACTAATTGATGGGATCGCAGAGGAAAAAGGCGAAACAATCAGTGGATTAGAAATGAAGATTCAACAAATGCTGTCTAATAATTTGGGTCTGGATAGTTCTACAATTGAGATGGAAAGGGTCCACCGGATCGGCCAATTCCATGAGGGAAGAAAGCCAAGGAAAATTGTTGTGAAGCTTCTTAGATTTAAAGACCGACAGCGCATCCTTTCCTCCACCAAGAAATTAAAGGGTACAAACATTTATATCAATGAAGACTTTTCTGATTTGGTGCAGCAGAGGAGACGTGAACTGCTGCCAAAACTGAAAGAGGCAAGAGAGAAAGGTGAAAGAGCCAGCTTAAGGTATGATAAGCTTATAATTTGGCCGGCAAATGGACAAAAGCAAGCATCTGAATAACTGTTCTTGACCTGTATTGAGATTTTTATCCTGATGTTTTGTTTTGATGTTTTAATCTTATGAATATGACAAATTTACTTTCAAACTTGCCTAGGAAAGGTTTAGTTTTAGCTCATTTGAACATTTGTAGTCTCAGAAATAAGGTTCATGAAATTATAAACATCTGTTCTAATGGGATTCATGTATTGGCCTTATCAGAAACACACTTAGACTGCAGTTTTGATAATTCACAGCTAGCTGTTGAGGGGTATAGATTATTTAGAAAAGATAGAAATCAAAATGGTGGGGGTGTTGCATTCTATATTAGAGAAAATATTGCGGTTACTCCAAGGGAAGATTTGATGGGCAGCGATATTGAAATGATATGGCTACAGTTAAATATTCAGTTTAACAAACCCATTTTAGTGGGCTGTTGTTATCGACCTCCCAGTTCAAATGTAGATTATTTGGAAAAGATATGTGATAACATTGAAAAGGCATCTGCTCAAACCAAAGATATCTTTCTTTTGGGGGATTTTAACATTGATTGGTTTTCAAAGAAGTGTTATTTACGCAGAAAGATGATTACTATAACTAACGCTTCTAACCTTAAGCAGATTGTTACACAACCGACAAGAATTTCTTTGAATGGTAAATTTAAATCAACATGTATTGACCACATTTTTACAAATGTGTATGAGTTGTGTTCACATGTCATTTCAGTTGGAGTAGGATGCAGTGATCATAATTTAATCATCACAACAAAGAAAACTAAATTGCCTAAATCTGGTGCAAGGATTGTCTATCGAAGGTCTTATAAAACGTTCGATCCTAATGCGTTTGTGGAAGATGTTGAAAGGTCCACTTGGTCGGCGGTTTGTGACGAGGAGGATGTTAATGCTTCTTTACGTATTTTTATGGATAGGTTTGTGAAAATAGTTGACAAACATGCACCAATTAGAAAAAGGTCGATAAAAGGCAATAATGCTCCTTGGTTAGACGCTGAGCTAAAATCTATAATGAGGGAAAGGGATAATGCCAAAGCTGAAGTTCTAAAATCTAAAAGTGATATGGATGAAAGGCATTATTGTAAGTTGAGAAATAAAGTGACAAAGTTAAATAGATTAAAAAAGAAAATATATTTTAGTCAAAAGATTAGTAACTCATCAAATAATAGCAAGCAATTGTGGAAAGTTATAAATGAAATAATGTGTAAAAAACCAAAGTGTTCTAATATGTACTTGGAAACAGCAGCAGAAATAATCACTAAACCTTTGGATATAGCAAATCATTTGAATGACTTTTTTATAAAGAAAACTGCGAATTTAAGATCTAGTATGTCATCATACCCTAAGGATTCACCTTGTAATAATGTGAAGAATATTATGAAGAATAAATCTTGTTCATTGACATTTGGTACAGTTAAAGAGGAAATTGTTGAAAAAATGTTGCTCTCTCTCCCTGAGGAAAAAACTGCAGGTATAGATCACTTGGATGGCAAAATTTTTAAAACTGTTGCTAATATCTTGTGCAAGCCTATCAGTCACATTTTTAATAGATCTGTCCTAAGTGGGGTGTTTCCGGAAATTTGGAAGCAGTCTAAAATTATACCTTTAGTGAAAGATGATAGATTAGGTCTCACCGAATCAAATTGTAGACCAATTAACATTCTCCCTATATTGAGCAAAATATTTGAAAAGTTACTTTTTAATCAAATGCTGCAGTATTTTGTATCAAATAATTTGCTCTCCAATTCACAGCATGCTTATAAGCCAGGACACTCCACTAACACTGCATTGGTACAAATGGTAGACCAGTGGTTAACTTTTATGGATGACAAAAAGCTTGTTGGTGCTGTGCTGCTGGATTTCACAGCAGCTTTTGATGTTATTGACCATGACATTTTGCTGTCTAAGCTTAAGTGCTATGGGTTTTCACATCAGTCTGTGTCCTTGATATGCAGTTATCTCTTTGGTAGAAGTCAGCAGGTATTTTTTAATGGGAGCTTTTCTGATTGTAAACAGTTGTCATGTGGTATTCCTCAGGGCAGCTGTTTGGGTCCATTGTTGTTTTCTGTGTTTGTTAATGACCTGTCACATGCTGTTTCAAGAGC
>JAUZSZ010000110.1:136900-147854 GCA_034780575.1 Labeobarbus marequensis | reverse complement strand
AGTGAGTGAGTGAGTGAGTGAGTGAGTGAGTGAGTGAGTGTGTGTGTGTGTGAGTGTGAGTGTGTGTGTGTGTGTGTGTGTGTGTGTGAGAGAGAGAGAGATTGTGTGCGTGTGCGTGTGTGTGTGTGTGTGTGTGTGTGTGTGGAGGGGCAGCTTTGATCTGCTGGAGCTCTGAGCATCCACTCCAGCTCTCTCCACAGCGCTGATGCACACGGCCCATGCTGCTGTTGTTTAAGGCGTGTTAAAACACACTTCAGCTCAATTCAGTGATGCTCTGGACTCACTCCTGCCCAACACAATCTTCTCGTCCAGTCAGGGTTTGGAGAAACTGCCACAGTAGTTTCATAATGGCATTTAGGAATCATCATACTGTCATCATTTACGCAAACCTGTATGCGTGAGTTTATATCTTCTGTGGAACGCAAAAGAATGTTTTGATAACTGTCTCAGTGTTTTTTGACCATACAATGGAAACCAGTGGGCTCCAGTGTTGTTTGAACCCCATTCTTCATCATGGATCATTCCACTTCAAGAGGTTCAAAAATTGTGAAGCTGTTTTTTAAGCTGATTTTCACTTTTTTGGGCGATTACCTCTATGTATTGTCATTGCATAATGTACATTTGCATATTAAAAAAATAAACTTTTTTGCACATTCTTGTTCCTCAGATTTAATTCCTAATATAATGATGAAAAAGTTCTATATTTAAGGTCAGTTTATAATGGGAAGGGTTGAAGTCTCAGTCCTCAATCTTTTGTCGTTAGTACCTAGTTAAGTAGAGAGCGCATGCAGAACCTTTCAGCTCTGAGACTGATCTTCATTATTATTTTATGGGCGTGAGAAAGTGGGAGAGCGTGCAATGTTTTAAAGCATTTCCCACACTTTCAGCTTGAGTATCTCTGGAGCGGGAGCAGACTGACTGTTGAATTTCTCACAGATTAAAGTCCTCTAAAGCAGTAATCAGCTGTGCAAATATTGAGTTTGAGATTCCGCTGGTTACAGAAGTCGAGCTAGGAGAGATCTGGTGAAAAGCCTACTTTGACAAATGAACAGATGTACCAGAAGCACTGCAAATAATAAAAATGAACCGTATTTTTCTGCAACTATGTTTATGATTGACATGCAATAGCTTCTGCCTGTCAGTGAGGTCTAAAGTATTAAAGATCACTCCAAAAACAATGGGAAAATGTCAACTAGTCAATCAACCTCCATTGCACAAGTGTTGACTGACTTATCGAGGTGAATCATAATTAAAGAGGACGTTCTGAGGGGCAGTGGGGGTTTGTGGGTAAATGCACAGATGTTGTGTGGGTTCTCAGAGGTCAGCAGGTGCTCACACATCTACCGTCCATCATTCTTCCAGTCAAATGTCAGCTGGAGGCGTCTCTTCAGAATGACAGACAGCAGATGTGTGATGCTCCGTCGGTCTTTGTGAGCTACTCCTGCTCATTGTTCGCAGTGATGGAGCTGTGCTTTCACGCCGCCGCCCGTAACCTTTCCATGTGCAATACTGGATGTGTCACGTATGTGCACACGAGTCATGTGACATTCACAAGCATCCAGCAAGTTCACTGAGTCAGTTTGACATCTCAAACACGCTAATGGAAACCACCTCCACCTTCTTCTAAAGCCATCTGCTGCATGAGGGGGATTCTCTGGACGTCTTATTCTCAAATGCTCACAAATCTGTGAGTCAGATGTTATTTATTACCACAGACGTCCCTCAGGAGATTGTAGATTAGTTCGGCCAGAACTGACCCGTTTCATTCATAAAACCACGTAGTTGATATGAAGTTAATCACCGCATAACGTGATGTTCCTTCTCAGAATATCTTTCTTGTTTTTCCGTGCAAATGTCTGAAGATTCTTAAACCAAGATGCATTTACTGGAAATGCACAATGTCATAAGATATGAAGTCTTGTTTTCTAAGAAATTCATCAAAATGAAGTGAGTTTATGCTTAAAATGTGACCACATATCTGCAAATGGGGTCAGAAAAACAAACTTGTTTGTCATTTGAATTAAGCAGATTTTTTTGACCCCACTGGCAGATATGTTTTATCATTTTGATCAGTTTCTCAGAAAATAAGACTACTTATGTCACTTTTCACCTTGATTTTGTTTGTAACGTCATTTTTTTGCATTTAACCTGTGACTCTCCTTTACAAATGCATTCATTGTAATTTGTGATTGCTATCAGCATATAAAATAATCTTGTTTTTCGGAGATTTGCTCAACTTGGTTGCTGTACACAAACCGGTGATAACAATATTTGCATATTTTGATGCTTCATGATGACATTATTAAAAACTGATCTGTTTTGAATTAATCTTACCCAATTTGAATATGCAGAAGTGTGAATGACATAATTTTTACTATAATATTATAGCTTTTGTTAATATTAATATTTAGATTTTTTTGTTTCCTTTTTTTCTATTTAAATTTTAGTTGGTTTTTTTTATCATTTTTCATTTTTATGACTTTATTTATTTTAAATAATTTTCATTATTAAAAATGAAAAAATGGTTTCTTGAAGCATCTTGGAGACATTGCTACAGCTCTTCTGGATTTAGTCTGTCTCAGTTTGTTCTGTTTCTTCATGTCATTCCAGACAGATTGGATGATGATCAGATCAGATCTCTGTGTGGAGCACTGGCTGTTGTCAGACTCCTTGTGCAAACAAAAATCTTACAGGATTATTGGACTAATTTCTCATTATTTAAATTTTGTTATTTTAAAATAAAAATAGATGACATAATTTTATTATATTCAGAATAGTTGTATTGTGTTACCATATCTCTACAGAACAAACACACTCAAAATAAGACGTTTACAATAAGGATAAATCAGAAATTGTATGGAGCACTTTTTATTCAACTGTATATTGAGAACATTTTATTATTTCTTCCTCTTCCTAGAATTCCCAGTCGGAAAATCCAGATTATGAGAATGTTTCTTCTTCACGTGTGCCAAAACTTCCATTCACAAATATGGACTGGGATTCTGATACCAGTGAAGAAGATGAAGTGAATTACTCCACTGTGTCTTGTGCTGCCACGCCTGCTGTTAAAGATCCCAAACATAACCAGAGTTCAAGCAGTTCAAGCTCTGATGATGAGGACAGAACTGAATATTCAGCCATTAAAGCATAAACACAAGAAATTTCCAATCCTTAATCTGTAGCTATAATATTTGTCTATAAAGTTATTTGAAAGTGAAAATATTGTATAAATTATGATTTTATAAGTGTGCCTTCTACTCCTTTACTTTTTATTTTGCAGTGAGTTGCTATTGCATTAGTATAATATTTATAAATATAATTAATAATGTTTCATTATGTATCAGTGTACCACATATTTGTGTGATCAATTCTTTAGTGGAAATTTGCCAAAAATGGTGTGAAAACTTTATTTTCTCTACATTGTGTGAAATGCAACAATATAGCTTTGTAATTTCATTAAACATTTGTATTTGCCACTGCTGAACTGCCAAGCTGAGAACATTTGACTGATTGCATAAAACTGTGAATTAAAAAAAAAAGGTCTCCTGAGCTCAGTGATTTCAGGAAGGAATTACGCCACAAGTTTGTTATAATATGAGAAGCAAATAATTGTTCACAAATAAAATATTTTAATATGAAACTTTAATTGGACACAATAATATAATTGAATCATATTTAATAGTCATTTAGAGAAATTGTTAATACTCAGCATAATTTACATATGTGACCCTGGACCACAAAACCAGGCATAATGGTCCGTTTTTTTAAATTGAGATTTATACATCACCTGAAAGTTGAATAAATAAGCTTTAGGACAACATTTGGCCAGTATACAACTGTTTGAAAATCTGTAATCTGAGGGTGCAAAAAAATCAAAATATTGAGAAAATCGCCTTTAAAGTTGTCCAAATGAAGTTCTTAGCAATGCATGTTACATAAATTAATTTTTGATTTTATATATTTGCAGTAGGAAATTTACAAAATATCTTCTTGGAACATGATCTTTATTTGATATCCTAATGATCGATGAGAAAAATCGATCATTTTGACCCATACAGTGTAATTTTGGCTATTGCTAAAAATATACCCCAGCGACTTAAGACTGGTTTTGTGGTCCAGGGTCACATATGTCTATATAGTTTTTCTTTTTTAGCCATTTTAATAAGTCTTTATAGTATTTAGTAATAAGTCTATATTAGATTTTTTTCAGTTAGTTTTAGCCTAGTTTTTAGTTTTTTGGTTTATTTAGTTTTATGGGGGTTTTTTTTTTTTTTTGAAAATGTCTATATAGTTTTTATTTTTGTAGTTGTCTTTTTTAATAAGTGTATAAGTTTTCATTTTTATTTAGCATTAGTTATTTTTTATTCACTTACAAAAATTGTTGTGGAAGCAATTTTCACTCAGAAATGTCAAGTAAATTTTACAAATCAGAAACAATCAGCTAGCAACACGTTAAATTAAAAGTGACATTTTAATTTAGAAAAAATATTTTCTTGTAAAACATACTTTTTTTTTACAGTGCACAAACTAAATGAAAATGTTGTGGCAAAAAGTCAAGATAAAATGGCAACCCATTTACTTTGATAATGTATTTCTGAGTATGAGAACAGGACTTTATTTTATTCTTCTGGAACTATTTGGAATTTATATTAAAGAAAGATTATACAGACAAACACAAACAAATTTTTGGGGAATAGTATGCACTGGTGAATCATTCACAATAATACTGTGTATTGAGAAAGTAAATAGAGTCCCTTTGATTTCATTTTGACTTTAAATGAGGCAGTGTAATTGCTTCTGGTGCCGCTGTTCTGTAATGAGTCAAATCAGAGGTGCATTTCATCAGCATTTATTCTGCTTTATTTATCAGCATTTGCCTTTAAACTTTGCTGCAAATCGTTTTTCCTTGCAAAAAGTCTTGAATATTACATGCATCACCCAGAGCTCCTAGAATGATTTATCAAACCTCAGAGGCAAAGAATGATTGCAATTAAAAGAAAGCGAGAGTAGTGAACATACTGTAAGAATGCAGGCTCTGATGGCTGTTCTACAGCCGACAGGCTTTCTCTACGACAAATTAGTGGAACATAATAAAATTGCTTCACCCTGATTCCCAAGATTCACATTACTGGATTTATTCCTCATTTACTCTTTGTACAGTGAAGGTACAGAAGTACTGAAATTCACTCACAGTCCCTGGAGAGTCTGCCGCTGTGCAATCGATCTTTTTCATCCTGCAAGATGCTCCAGCATGTAATTCTTCACAAGTGCTAGAGGAGAAAAACAAGAATAAAGCTGGTCAAAGAGTCAAAATAGACGCGGTAAAAGCACTTTATTCATGGGTGTAGGAGACCAATAGTCAATGAATCTCTGCTTCAGTTCCAACTGTAGCAAGCTGTCCATCTAAACAATACTTTCAGGCATCATAGGCACCTTACTCCTCCTACAATATATTTAGGAATAAATAAATGCATAAATAAAAGAATGAATCATTATATGTATAAATTAGTTCTGTCAAACGATTAATCGCACCCAAAATAAAGTTATTGTTTACATAATATATGTATGTGAACTGTTATGTATATATAAATACAAATGTATTTTGAAAATATTTACATGTATATACATTTATATATTTATATTTTTATATTTTATATTATAAGTATATTTAATATATAAACATCATGTTTCTTAAATGTATACAAACACATGCATGTATACTTTTAAGAAACATGATATGTTTATATGCATGTGTTTGTATTTATATATACGAAATAAATATACACAGTACACACACATATATTACGTAAACAAAAGCTTTTATTTTGAATACGATTAATCGTTTGACAACACTAGTATAAACAATTGCATGAATGTACAAATTCATAAATAATTGTGTAAATTAAAAAAAATTAATTAATGCATAAAGAAAAGCAAAAATAAATTAATTAATTAATGCATATATAAACAAATGCATGCATGAATGAATGCATAAATGAATGCATGGATAAATAAATGACTAAATGCATGAACAATGTATTAATAAAAAAATGTATAAAGGAATGCATGAATAAATACATGCATAAACAAACAAACATCTACAAATAAACAAATGTATAAATGAATAAACATGTATAAACAAATGAATGAAAGAATAGGGATGTATAAATAAACAAATGTATCAAGGAGTACACAAATGAATACATGCATAAATCAAAACCAATGTATAAATAAATGTATGAATGAACACACAATTACATCTATAAATGCATGAATGAATGCATTATGAAAGCATCAAATGGCTTAAAGGTAGCCTGTCACATTTTGGCCTAAGGTATACACTGCATGCTTTATGCACATGACAATCCTGAAATGCATTGCAACAAATTCAGTTTCACCCAAGAAGTCGAGAGTTAATTATGTTAATTATAAGCATAATTGCTAACATTCATTATTTTACCCAATAGTTCTGTACGCAACTTTATTTATTTATTTATTTTGTACACAGACTATATATCAAGTCGTTAACTAATCAACATGCTAACATCCAACTATTATAATCAAGTCACTACCAGGGTTGCTGCAGGATTTTTAAGCTCAAATTTAAGACTTTAAGACCTTTTTAAGGACCCACGGGAACCCTGCACTACTTATGTGGCTACTTGCGCGACTGTTAATGATTCTGCCCATGAAGAGAGTTTCAAATTAGTCACTTTATAGAGAGTAGTCAGTGAGAAAACTGAGCGATGGGGTCAGAGTTAATATTAAAATTAGGACAGAACTGTCTAAGACTACAGTTGGGATGAAACCAGCTTTGTAGAGTAATGCAACAAACCTGAGCCAGCAAATCATGCAAATCAGCAACAGATTGAACAAAGAGGAGAAGAAAGACGCATGACGTGTACAAAGCAGCCCACCAGCGCAGCCTCAGGCCTTGCAACCATCAAACGGACAAAGACTTGCAGCCCTGAAAACACTTGGGCAAGACAGGAAGTTTTATGGATGTCTGCCACTTTAAGCCTACGAAAAACACTGAGCCAAAACACTGCGAAGAAATAACTGCCAGCCTCTTCATCTGTCTCCTCATCAGCTAGAGAAGGATTTCTAAGCTCTTCCACTGGCGTTCTCAACACCTGACGGAAACTCAGGACAGCCGCGCACAGGACAATTACACTGTGAGATGAGCTGAGATCTCCTGCAGCCTCTTCCCTATTTACCTTCAGGAAATGAAAGACTGAAGAGAGATGAAGGGATGTGACCGCAGAAAGCCTGACGCCGCTTCACGTTTGTGGAAAACTGAGTGACAATGTGACAAATCGGCTTATAAGAATGTGATCTCCTTAATGTCTTGATGATTTCTCACAGATTTAGAAGATTTCGTGGATTAGATCGAGTTAAAAAAAAAGTACAACTGGGGACCTCTGTTTGAAGTCAACATGAAAACCATCTGTGGTGTATCTGTGAGTTAAATAGGATTCTAAAATTGGATTTAGTGTTTAAAAACTTATTTCATGTATTGAGAACGGTGTTGTTACTGTTAAATAAAACTAAAATTATTCAAAAAATTTTGTTATAAACATTAGATAAATCATTGTAATTTTATTATAAATATTAGATAAAAACGTACACTGAAAATTAGAAACTGGAAAAACAATAAGTTGAAGTAATAAAAAGAACTGAAATAAAAATAAATGAAAGCTAAATAAAAATGTTCATGATATAAAAAAAATTAAAAATACAAAACAAAATAATAACTTTTAAAACTTAAAAAATTTATTATAAAATATTTAAAATAGCTAGAAATCATAAATCTCATTTTCATTTTGTTTAAAGTACTAACACAAAACCCAAACTAAATAAACCAAAACTGGCAACACTTTACAATAAGGTTTCATTTGTTAAAATTAGTTAACTATTAGTTAGCATGCCACTTGAAGAATATTGCAGCATTTATTAACCTTTAATGTTAAGTTCAACATTTACTAATATGTTTTTTATTGTTAGTTCATGTTAGCTAATGCACTGACTAATGTTAACAAATGAGACCTTATTGTAAAGTGTTACCCTAAAACAGACATAATAACAATAATAATAATAATAATAATAATAATAATAATAAAACAATTAAAAAGAAAAAAGTAACAAATTAAAAATTAAAATTTAATTTAAAATATTAATAAATCACACTAAAACACTGATTGATAATCGACTGGATGGTGGAAATTATTTCTATATGTCAGGTGGTTGAAAAATACATAAGCCAAAGTAAGTATATAAATGAAGTAAGCCGGGGAAAAAAAATGTTAAAATAAATCAGGTCCATTTAATGTTGACTTTGAAGTCTCCTGCTTCTCAAATGTTTCTCCTGATGTGAAAAATAAAGCGTAATCTCACATGATATTTCTCCAAAAGTTTCAAAAGAGATCTCAATGTGTACAATCAAAAGCCAGAAATCTCAATATGAACTCAAACATTTCTCAACAAATAATCTGGGCTGCATTTGGGTCAGCTGTTGACTCACGTGTGCCTGTTTATTAGATTTTAGACATCTGAGGCAAAGTTGATAATTAAATGAACAACAACTGAGAACTCAATTAAGAGCCATGAAACAGCAACATCCCTGGGCTTTGACGACATTTTTCTATTTCGGTAAACAGACAGACTTTGTTATTAAAAATGATAGACTATACTCCAACGACTAAAACTGGTAAGTCTGGTGACGAACATGGTCTCCAGTCACTTTCAATACAAAGGGGAAATGATTCGATTTGCTTTGCTGACAGTCACACAATGGGTGCAGTGGAAGAACACAAAACATGAAAAGTCCTTGCTGATTGTCATAACATGTCATTTAAGTCACAATGAGCTTTCTCGCTGCAACAGAGCCTGTGATGTAAAGCGAGATCTGCGTGGGTGGGGTTGGAAAGTGTTGCGCGGAACTGGCTACAATAACAAGTCAAGTTCTTTTCAATAACGAGAAGTTCTTCCACGGTCACATACGGATAAGATTGACGCTTCAACGCAGTGAGTCACCGTGGGTTATTTCTAAAACCGATAAGAACCCGCAGCCAGCAGAGTCCTTGCGATCCCCTACCGCTCTTTAAACCAACCCTGCGCTCCTGAAGACTCTCTAAATCACTTCAAAAAGTCCTCGGATAATTGTGGGATTTTATACCATTAGAGTGCATTAATTCAGTTTCACTGCTACAGGCGCTGATATTAATGAAAATGAACCAGGGGGCAGAAATGATAATGAAGGATATTAAGCCGTCTGAATGGAATTTTAGGGCACACAGGTGAGACGCAGCAACCAGAGCACGTTCCTCTCGGGGGGGGGCTTACTTGGAAGCCGTTCCCGACATCACTGTGCGTCAGTGAGACTCGTACGGGTGTCCTTGTGAGGCCTTTAGCTACTGTCTCACTGCTGGTAGAGACAGACGCGCCAAAGTCGATTCTTTTTTCGATTCCAAGTAGCATTTGAGGAATGGCCTCATTAGCACCTGCTGTAACTACACTACCATTCAAATGTATGGGATAAGATTTTTTTTAAAGAAAAAAATACTTTTATGCATTCAATTAAACAAAAATGATAGTATTTTATGAAAGATTTCAAATAAATGCTGTTCTTAAAAAAGAATCTTTAAAAAAATTCCATCGCAGTTCCACAAAAATTTGAAGCAGCACAACTGTTTTCAACATTGATAATAATTAGAAATGTGTCTTGATTTCTGAAGGATCATGTGACATGATGCTGAAAATTCCATTTTGATCGCAGGAATATATTACATTTTAAAATAGTCATATATATTAAAAAAGTCATTTTAAATTGTAATAATATTTCACATTTTTACAACATTTTTACTGTATTTTTGATCAAATAAATGCAGCCTAGCTAAATATGATTAACCCCAAACATTTGAAATGGTAGTTTACATCAATATGGGGGCAAAAGCATTTTTCCATTGGCAGACATTCAGGGGTACATCTTTCAATATATTGTAATATTTTCCTGTCTGCTGACTTTTGGCATCACAGCACGGACAAGCATGGAAGGAAGGCAACTGACAGCACTGTTTGTAGACTCTACAAACAACATAAATGAGTACTAAGGGATGACATGGAATATTTGTACTTCTAAAAATAAATGTACTAAAATAAACTATAGTGACAAAACGGATGAAAGAAACAGTGACAAGTCACAGCACTTAAAACATGCACTGTTCCTTCTAACCTAAAATCCTCTTGTTGACGAATGTTATGCATCAGCTTCCTAAATATGGATTATTTCCCAGGTTATTTCACAGTTCTGCCCATCTAGTTTACTTGCTCCAGCCTCAAACCAAACCCCAAATATCTTTCAAAGATGTGATGGCACTAACCTGGCAAACTTTGGTAAATCCAGTGATTAGTTCTTCCTCAAAAGTCCGGTAACTTTAACACACTTCAACTTTGTTCTCATGCAGACTGATAAAGAACTGTGCACTCAGACTGCAGGAAGCTGCATAACAATTAATGCAATCTGATTGGAAACTGGCATGTTTCCAAGTGATGCGTGCAGTCGGACTGAACGGACTGTACACTCTTAAAAAAAAAAAGGTGCCAGGAAGAACCAAAAAGGGGGTTTCACGGCGATGCCATAGAAGAACCTTTTTTGGTTCCCTGAAGAACCATTTTGTGAAAGGTTCTTTAAAGAACCGGTGTTTTTCTTGGTGCCATAAAGCACCTTTTCTGGTACTACAAAGAACCCTTTTTAAAGGTTCTTCAAAGAACCACTGATGAATAGGTTCTTTATGGCCCCATTTCTTCCAGATCAATATCCTTACATTTATCATACTATAAATTTTCTTTAATAGGACTGTTCATAAAATAATAATAATAAAAAAAGAAAATCCAGAAGTAACAAGACTTGACAAGATGTATGATTAAAATGTTTATTGCATTTACAGTATACATC
>JAUZSZ010000110.1:47503-58937 GCA_034780575.1 Labeobarbus marequensis | reverse complement strand
TTTCTGATGGGGCTATAGCCCCGTCAAGCCCCGCCCTAGAACCGCCAGTAACTCATCCCAAGTGCACCTGTAGTTGTGTTTGATGAGGTAAACATAATTAAGTGTTGTTAAAGGGTTAGTTCACCCAAAAATGTAAATTCTGTCATTAATTACTCACCCTTTTGTCATTCTAAACATGTAAGACCTTCATTCATCTTAGTAACACAAATTAAGATATTTTTGATGAAATCCGAGAGCTTTCTGACCAAGCATAGACAACAATGGAGCCTAACTACAGAAACATAGTAAGGACATCGTTAAAATAGTCCATGTGACATCAGTGGTTCAACCGTAATTTTACGATCGACGTATGCATCTTGGCACTCTCAATAATGGCGTGGACGGTGATGCGGAGGAAAAGAATTGTTGAATAAAATTGTAATTTTGGTTTTCTTTTAGCACAAAAAGTATTCTGTAGCTTCGTAAAATTACGGCTGAATCACTGATGCCACATGGGCTATTTTATCGATGTCCTTACTACGTTTCTGGGCCTGGGAATGTTTCAATTGCATTGTTGCCTATGCAGGGACAGAAAGTTCTCGGATTTCATCAAAAATGTCTTAATTTGTGTGCCAAAGATGAACAAAGGTCTTACAGGTTTGGAACAACATGACGGTGAGTAATTAATGACAGAATTTTCATTTTTGGGTTAACTAACTCAATTTTGTGGTCTCTTTTGACTTGGATTAGTAACAACCACTCTGAATACCCAAACAACATCCCTGCAGCCCTTGCATCATGTCTGTAATTTTTGCATGAACAAACATGACTCACATAGATATTTAGAGTATTGATATCCACACTTGTTAGATTCAGTTTCATTCAAGCTCAGCAGAGACATCGGAAAAATAAAACACAGGTATATTATTCAGTGGATTCCTCACTTCCAACTCAAGCCAGTTCAAATAGTACCTGAGCGAGTTCAACAGGTATGACATGGTAAAAGGAAAGAGGGAGGGACAGACAATGAAAAACATGCAGAAGAGGTGGAGATACACTGCTTACGTTAACTAACAGATTATGAAAACCATAGTGAAAGGACTTGAGAAAGACAGAAAGGACTGGATTGCACACCTTTCACGCTACTTTGCTAACTGCACACCTAGACTGGAATATGTGCTTCTGGAGCCAGGCGAACTTCAGAGGCACATGAACATCTGGATTCAACTGCTCTTCAGATCATAGGTAGTTGCATGTTTTTAGAAACATTTTTTTTTTTTTTTTTTACTTTAAAGGAATCATTTTTAATTTAGAAGGATGTGATCTTAAATAATTAGTCAGTATTAGTCAGTAAGCAAATGTAGAGTAATAATTAGTCAGCTTACAAATGCAGGTACAAAAACCGGGCTAGATGTCACATGGCTATATTTAAATAACTTTTGAGTCAACTTTGAGTCCAGTTACAAAAATATGTTCTCTGGTAGTTTTGTATTTTGCTGTCAAACACCCTATTGAATTTGAATCATTTTTGTGAACTCTGTCCTACAAACTGAAATTCCAAAATCATACTTGCATGTATATATTGTCACGTTTTTCATTGTTAAATGTTTCATAATTTGTTTACTGTTTAAAATAGGCTACTTAATTCTATTATTATAACGTGACAACATGCCCCACTATTGGTGTGTTAAATTAATCATGTCTTCTCTGATTATTTTTGGGAAATTAGAGGAAAAGTCTTGTGTTCTTAAAAGCATTTGACTTTCAAAAACAAACCTACACTGTGAAATTCAGTGAGAAAACTAGCCCTGGTCTCTCCTGTAAATGTAGGGTGTGTTATTGTCAAAATTAGTGACCGGTCTCAACTGACTTTTATCTAGTTTGTGCTAAACCTGTGGGTGTGCTTTCAATTTGGGAAGTCATTTAGTCCAAAATATATTAATTATACCAACATATGTTCTGAAAAAAAACCTGTTCTGCGAGTGGCTCAGTTAGTTAATGCACCTGAAAATGAATGTTTTAATAAAAGCAGACTGTGTTTTAAATGGCCAGTGGGTAAATCCTTTACCTTTTGGACTATTTGATTCCAGAACAACTAAATTTAACCTAGATTTTATTTATATTACACGTCATATCCAACAATCATTCATTTTCAAACGATGTACTGTTTGCTGTCAGACATATTTCGTGACTTTCATAACCTGACTCATAGAGTTAAAGCTTAACCATAAGCATACAGAATGAAACTGGGATCTTTAACCTGTTGTAAAACCTTGATATACTGGTTTGCATTCCTGTACAGTCACACTTCAGAGTTTAGGTCAAACACTCTTTTCGGTTTTTCAAACTAATTCTGGGTTAATTTGAAACTCTTGTCAATAGCACTAAAACAATATAGTGCTAAAATGGATTGTCATGCTGTTTAGCAACAGGTGATTACAAACTACCTCACAATATTCAATCTCGTTGCACAGTAACAGAAACATTCACATGCATCATGTAGTTTCAGCATGTGAGGAAGTAAAAAATGTCATGAGTATTATTTTTGCAATTTACGTACGGATTGACCAGGCAATATTCCCACAGATGGATAAACAGGTTGTGCACTCAGTTCATGTTCATTCAGTGTAATCAACCTCATAAACATGCAAATAAGAACAGTAGCCTGAGGTTTACAAATGTACAGTGTGTTAATTACTAACTCAAGATTACTTATGAACAGTGTAAAACATGGAACAAGATAATGCAAAATGATGTTAACCCTGCATAAATAATAGTCACACAAATCCTTTTTTTTTAAATTGAAGAGCTTGTTGAACATTGAGACAAAATATTTAAAAAATCTAAAACTTAAATACAACTTGATACAAATTGATAAAAAGTATAAACTATCAATTAGACAACAGATGTCATAGTAGATTGTGTACAACAGGTTTTTCAGCAAAGTTTTGATCATATTTATAACTTAGAGGTGTATCAAATATGACACAGTAGGCTTTATAGGGTTAAGAATGACCCTGGGTTAACAATTTCAAATAAAAAAGATGACCACTGGGGCAAACTCAGAGCCATGCAAGGCCTATAATGGAATTTAAAGGAAAAACAAGCAATAACCACTAGTGTATGACTGACTAAACTGCTGTTCTCGTCACACTTGACTGCTAATGGTACAATTTAGTTTACAATCTCCATCCTGGAGTTACATAGCTGTACGCTTTAGTGACCTGAGTTTGCTTATTCCAACTTTACATACACAAGCTCTTAAAGGTCATGCCGCACTTTTACGTCACAGAAGTTAAAATCTGTTCCAGAGCCGTAATGAACTTATTTGACTCTTTTCAGTACCATAGATTGTACAGGTTCTTTATTGGCATCTATGGTTCCATGAAGAACCTTTAACATCCATGGAAACTTTCAACTGCACAAAAGGTTCTTTATAGTAGAAAACGTTTCTTCAGATTATTAAAATGTTCTTCATACTAAAAAAATGGTGCTTTTAAGAACTGTTCCCTGAAAGGCTTTTTGGGAACCCAAAATGGTTCTTCTACACCATGATATGGAGTGTATTTGTAACCTAGACTGATAGTGTTTTGCTTCATATGTCCTCACAGGCTTCTCTGCTCAACACTTCCATTTTCTCTTAATCTGCTCCCTTGGATTCGAGCCTCTACATGATGAGTGACGGCAAAGAGAAACCCCATGGCAGCAAAAAAGGACCCAACGTTAAGCCGAAGCTTGACAGCAAGGGCAGCTTCAGCCTGGGAACTTCAGAGAAACGGCAGAAGCCTCTTAGGAGAAGCCACAGCAATGATGCTGAAAACCGGCGTCGTGAAAGTAGCCGAGGTAGAGAACGGGACCGGAAACAGGGTGGAAGGCAACAACGGGGTCGCAGCGAGGAGGGAAAAAGGCGAGACTGCGACCCTGAGCCTGGACACCACAAGACCGAGCAACCAAGAGACGACCTCCAGGATACAGAATGCATTGTGTGCTTCTGCAGCTTCGACAATGTCTTCAAAGCTCCAAAGTTACTCTCCTGTGGACACACATTCTGCTTGGAATGCCTGGCACGTATCAATGTGAATTCTCCAGAGATCAAGACGTTGTCTTGTCCGATCTGTCGGGAGCAGACGGAAATCCGACACGGCCGAGATCTACCACAGTTGGGAAATAATGAAGACATTTTCCGCAAACTTCCAGCCGAGATGCAACGGGCGCTTTCCGTGCGTTTTAAACGCAGCAAGGGCAAACTCTTCCTCAAGAATCCTCCAAAAAACAGCACCATTAAGACCTCCTTAAATCTGCCAGTGTTGAAGAAGAAAGAGGAGCAGGCCGGCGGTAACCCGCTTGGAGTCATGGAGGAAGGTCTTGGCCAGGCGACTATGATCGATGTGGGAAGGCCGCCAAGCAGGATGAGGGGTCGCATGAGAAGGATAATGTATTCTAATCAGTGCTACTATGCTGTTGTTGCAGCCATCATCGCAATCACTGTGGCTTTAATGCTGGTGGGCATCTTCACCTTTGTGGTGATGCCCTATATGCATAGACCAATTAGACCATTCCAGAACCAAACTTCTCCAGATACATCGCCTTGAGAGATGAGGAAAATGGCAGCGCTCAGGAAGGATGACGGGCAAAGCAAAACAAGCAATTCTTGGTAGGGCCTGTTGCGTTGAACACAACACAGCATTTTTTTGCTTTTGTGTAAGATGCTTCAGACAGGCTCGATAGGAATGAACTGGAAAAACTTGAACATATGATGCACTGAAGTCTATTGAGCATGGACATACTTTACACAAACTGAGACATTGATGTTTTGCGAAGGTCTTTAAGAACAAGAGGCAACAATGACGTCTGTTCTGACCAGTGATGGTCTGTAGTTTTCAAACTATATAAATCAATGGAATTTTAAAAATATATATATTTTAGTTTTTTTTTTTATGGAATGGATAATATTAAATAATAATATTATCACACAATATTACTATGCCATTTGATTTCATGAAGAATTGTGTATTTTCATGTATTTCTTATCTGTATGGTTTGTGGTATTGATGCTAAATGACAAAAATGTGACAACTCGTCAATGCAAATCACCTCAGTATAAAAATGTACACTTATTAAGCTCATAAATGTTCTTTCTTATGTTAGAAAGAAATTTGTTAGAAATAGATATTTCTTTACTGCACATAATGTAAATAATGTAGTCTGATATGTATAATTATAGTTTATGTTCATAAATGTTCTTTTGCACAAATGGGAAGAGGCAAAATGGAAAATAATAAAAGGTTAAGACCATTCTCTGTTTGAGTGACATAATATACCTACAATTACAACTTCATTCAGAAAACATCTATAAGAATAAACAAACTTCATATTGTCAGTGGCTTCACAATGTCATAGACAGACACATGGCTTACTCACATGTCACCTAAATTAAATGAAGCATAAACATATCACAAGTGCATGGGAACGGCTGTTTCAGCAGGACTTCAGTATTATAAATAGAGGTAAAACTAGTGAAGGCATAAAACTCCATACACATAAGGACAAAACAGCAGATAGCAGCTCTGATAGCAGGGTAGAAACAATGCTCAAATGCAAATACTAAAATGCAAGTAACCGAACTTGTGTAGTTTGAACAAATATGGTAGAAAACATTTCCTATTTATTTATTTATTAATGTCAAGGCCATGCATCTAGACAAACTTGCAAACTTTAGACAATATTGCACAAATCACTGTTGGAGACTATGGATAGTACTAATACATTATTTAGCTCAATGTTTGGTCCATGTATTAGACCAGGGCCGGCTCCAGGCATGGGCAGGGGTGGGCTGAGCCCACCCGAATGACAGTCTTGCCCACCCAATCAGAATTAGAAAAAGATTACGTTAATTTATTTGTGCATGGATTAAAACTAATCTGAAGCGAACTGTATTTTGAGAAGTTTAAGATATTGCTTGAGACTGCCCAAACTATCATAAAATAACGCCAGAAAATTGCAGAATTTTTCTTTTATTAGCTGAATGCAAGGCGCACTGAATTCACGCGGAGGCTTCAGTCTGTTGCAGAAAAGCAGGCTGACAACGAGCGAAAACGGGCAGAAATATTTGTTTGGGTTTGCGAGTTATGAGGAGTTTACAACACAAATATGTATCATAGCCAGAGGCGGCATGCGCATTCAAAGTGAGGGGGCACGTGCCCCCTCAGATTTTTGAGCCAAGCGGATTTTGAATGCAGCTTCCAAAAGAAAAGAAAAAAAATATCCGATTAATATTTTCTATTTAATACAATCACACCGGCGTGATTAAATCGTTCAGCGCGTCTATCATCAGCTGCTAAATTCAAATCTGCGTTCACTGGTTGGCGCTGAGCCAGAGACAGACGCGTTTGTACAGCGCTGCGCATTATAACCAATCACACACGATTCTGTTGAGCTGATGAATGCAGTGACCAATCAGAGGCGTTCAGATGAGTCATCGCTAAAGTGCCGGTGTTTTCTCCACTCGCTCGCTGACTGAACACCTCTTTCCGGCGAATTCTCTCGTCAGAAACAACAAAGTGCAAATGTGTATATGAATATGTGAGTAAGATATTCATTTCATAGTGTAAACAGCTTCAGTGATTTTAATGGGAGTTTTTGAGAGTGCTTGAACTCTACTGTCAGTAAAAATGTTCTTTAATAATGTAAATGCTCTCTTTCTGTACAATGAAAGTGTTATGATTAGTAGCCTAACTTACAATGTTTTTATTCACATTAACTTTTAATGTTAAATTCACATTAAATATAAAGTCAGTCGTATTAAAATATGTTATGGCATTAATTAAGTAAACAGACAGGATTTTATGCATAGTTAATAGATTACATTATTAGGTTACTTTGACCATCGCCCACTAGATCAACTAACATAATCTATAAAGGTGAGAATCAAGATATTTCATGATATAGTTAATGCATTCGAGAATGTTTCAAATAAAAAGGAAAAAATAAAACATATGCTGTTGTGGCTGCTGTGCGTCACGACCCATCACCAACTCGTGCCCCCTCAAAAATAATGAGTGCATGACGCCCCTGTGCAGAACCACTGCTTTTTAGTAATGATCCAAAAAACATCCTCCATGTAGTTTGAGCAGTTGTTGATGTAAATTAGATTGTATAATTTCAAAATTTAAAGCAAAAATAGAATGGTCTGACCTTAGCTTTGTGAAATTATGCTACATAAAACATATCTGCTGAAATAGAAACAGCAGATGGGCTGAATGAGAATGCAAAAAAATCTCTGCCAGCAGGTGGCACTTGTAGAACAGCAGCGATAGAACGTTTCCTTGTTTACTGCTGTAAACAAAGCAGCTGCACTTTTAAAAACTACATTAATATGCATTATACCAAAGACTGTAGAATATCCAAGACATGTCACTCGTACACTTTTGAATGGGGAAAAATGCAAAAATGCAAGCCAATCAGTTAAACAATTAATCATAGTTTTCTAACCATTAGTCATAAGTGTATGCAGTTAACAGGGATTTCCTCTCATTTTTTAAAATTCATACCGTGTGCATAATTTACACTGATTTACCATTTAAACCAGTATATCACTAGTTCTGGGTAGTTGCTTTGCGATTGCTGGGGTGTTCCAAGTGGTTTAGCTTGTTGTGCAGTTTGCTAGGGTGTTTTGGGTGGTTTGGCTTATTGTCATGAAGTTGCTAGGGTGTTACTAGGTGACTGCTTATTTGGCAAGTCAAAAGAGCCCACTTCCTAATCTATAATATTCTGGTACATGCACAAGTTCAGTATATACTAATACTTTTGTATTGAATGCAATATGTTTTATAAAAAGAAACAATTTTTCAATAAGTTTACTTAAGCATCACAATCTGCAGAGATGCAGCAGACTTTTGTAGAAGTTGCTCCCCAGTCATACGGCATATGGAGGAAGTCATCATTCTCAAATGTTATCTGGCTAAAGATAGGCTGGTCGTAACCATGACGACCATTGCTGCATCACTTGTCACAAAGGAAATTGGTGGGAGAGTGCAGGTGCCCGAGCAACACATGCACACTCTCGCTCAAGCCTTCAGAAAGCTGTCCATTATCAGCATGCAAATAGCAGATATCTCAAGTAAAACTGAAAAATAGCATCCATATTTTTTGAGTGATTTTGCATGTTAATATGTGGTTGTTTGGATGTTCTGGGTGGTTGCTATGTGGTTTCTTAATAGTCTCTATGATATGATATTATAGTCTCAGATATACCATAAAATGCCATCAAATTGGACAAAAATGCCCCTGCACAGTTAAACTAAATCTATTACATCTGTCACGAATAAATTGAAAATCAAAATGAACAAAACGTGCCGATTGCGGTATTCAATTTAGATCTGCTTATGTTGCACTGTATTCATTTTTCATGCATTTTTGCAGCGTTGCGCATTATAACCAATCACACACAATTCCGTTGAGCTTATGAATGCATTGGCCAATCAGATAAATTTGCGAATTTGACTGAATTTGCGAATTCTCTCATCATAAACAACAAAATGCAGATGTATGGATGATTTAAGCAAGAAATTCATTCCACAGTGTAGATAGCTTCACTGATTATAAAGGGTGTTTTTTTGAGTGCTTAAATTCACGCTAGACTGAAGTCAGTGATAATGTTCTTCATTTCTGCCACTGAGTAAAAAATAAAAAAGGCATTTGCAAATTGCATGATATAAACTCGCAATTGCAAGTTGTAAAGTCAGAACTACATGATTTTAAGTTGCAATTGTGTGTAATAAAGTTAGAATTGTGAGACATAAACTACCATTTCTGACTTTTTTCTGAGAATTGCGAAATTATATCTCACAATTCTGGCTTTATATCAAGAAAATGTCAGTTTTAAAATCAGATTGTGAGATTTACCCCCAGTTTCACAGACAAGGCTTAAGCCTTCTCCTAGACTAAAACGTAAGTCTGAGCGGTTTCAACTGAAATAAACTTGCACTGACTGATCTTAAAATATGTCAGTGCCTTTGTTTTGTCTCAAGATGCACCCCAGTAATGTTGTTTTTTTCTGAGAATGTTTATAAAAATTACTTAAATGTCCTAATTGAACTATAGCCTAATCCTGGTTTAGTCTAAACCCTGTCTGTGAAACCGGGCCATAAACTCACAAAAAAAAAATTCTCTTTATAAAAACAGTTTAAACAGTTTATAGAGTTTGTATCTCACAATTCTGACTTTATTCCTTGCAATTGTGAGTATACATCCTGCAATTCTGACGTTATATCTTACAAGAGATTATATCTCGCAATTCTGAGAAAAAAAGTGTGAGAAAATAGCTAGGGAATAAAAGATTGCATTGTGAGATAAAAAGCCGCAAGTACCTTTTTTCAATGGATTGCTTGCTTGCTTATTTTATTTTAAAAATTATTTTAGTTTTTTAATTCAATGGCTTCCATATCTTTGCTCTCTTTCTGTTTGAATAACCTTGGAAATTAAAAAAAATTATAATTAGTAACTTACAGCGTTTTCTATTGAATTGTGATCATCCATATTTGATACCATAACACCCGTATCTGGTACTTGTCTAAAAAGACGGGTTTATAATGTGCATACTTAATAGATTACACTAGGCTACATTTAGCCTTTCCCTGGAGTTGGTTCACCCTCGGCCAGTATCTTAAAATACACACTCATGAGGTGTCATTCATATCTGTATAGCACAAACTCTAGGAATTCTGCATGTGAGTTTAATGATCAAAGTTTAATATTCAAATATATAAGCAGTAGCAATAGAGATGCTTGCTTCAGCACACACTGCTAAATAAAAATAACCCCTTACAATGCTAAAAGTCCAGTTGTAACTTTAGCTGAATTCGTAGGGGTTTTCTGAGCCCTTTGGAGGATATGAAAGAATAGCTAATCATAAACGCAGGTGGGGGAGGCTCCTTTTTTGGAAAATATAATGAATATGGTTATTCTGACAGCTTGTTCACACCCAGCCTCCCACAAACCTGGCAGATTCACACTCTCCACACCCTGTCACCCCCAGCTCCTGAACCAATCCACAGGCACGAGGGAAGAGAAGCCACCGAGCCGGAGAACACCGGACCTCCAGACTGATGCAGCCAGCCGGAAAACAATGGCTTCTTTAAGTGCTAGTGCGTTTTGAATAAATAAACAGACAATAATGAAGCACATGTCGTCAACACACCCTGAGTGATGCAGCGTTACAGCTGAATTGATCATGCAAACGCCCTCTGACAATGACTTACAGCATGAAGGGCACCGCTCTGTGCTTTCAATGAGGTCCTCTTCTAGTGCATAATACATCAGCAAACAAGCAAGATGTAATACCGTTCTCATTGCTTTGTCAGCCTACTTTTGGTTCAAAACAATGCATAAATGAACACGCATAGTTGATTCAATAACAGTTATAAGTAACAGTTATTTTTATGATATCATGACAACTTTTTTATTCATTAATGGTGAAGTCAAGCATGACTATTGCTGTTGCTTATACTTTTGGTTAATAATTCGAACAAACCCCAAACTGTAAGTATCAAACTTTGACATGTAACTGATATATGGTGTTTTTTCTTTACTAATTGAGTATGATTATGAATTTTGCTCAGCACACAATAAAAGGGGTGAAGAAAATCCAATAAATATCATATATAAGGCAGTGTTATTTTATGTTTATCTTTTATGTTATTATATAGTATTTATTTTGAATTAACAGTAATTTTGCTATGTATGTTTGTCATTTTTATTAGTTTTTGTTTTTCATTTTTATTTAGCTGTTTTTATTTCAGTTTTAGTAATTCTAACACTTCAAACATTTACGTTTTTCAATTCTTTTTCATCTAATATTTATATTTCATTTTATTTCAATTACTAACAACAATTTTATAGGAAGTAGTTTTAGCTTTTGTTTAAATATTTTTAGTTGTCAATTCAATTTTCAGTATTTTCATTATCAGTTCTATTTTAATTACTAAAACAACTTTTTAAATCATTTTAGTTTTAGTTAACAATAACAACACTTTAAGGACAACATTATCATAAAAATATCTCACAATGTCTCCTTTGAACCAGTAAGAAACTAGCAACCACCCTGAATTACCCTAGTAAACTGTCAAATTACTATTATGTAGCAAAACACTAGCGTGGTGGCGGTGAGCTTACAGTGCAAATATCATTCAGTTTTCTTAAAAAAAAATGTAAAAATAATATAAAAATGATTTTAAAATGCATTAGTAAAGTGCACTATAGCGAAAGATTGCAGCTTGCACCCTTTCACTCTTAATTCAGGTCAATAATTATACAATTCCCACAGTAGCGAGGCGATAAGCTTCTGAAATCAAGCATAATGGTTCAGTATGTTCCGATACGATGCAATTAATGAGATTTGAGGTGGTTTTGCCAGATATAGCATTACTACAAATTGCATTGCCCTCGCTAATCAAAT
>JAUZSZ010000110.1:15037-27371 GCA_034780575.1 Labeobarbus marequensis | reverse complement strand
TGAAATTCTAGCATTGTAGATGTTAATGGCAGAACCATATGTGAGTCCCAGAGGTGTATTGATCAGATGAAGAAGACGGTGTCATAGCTGCGTAATGATATAACGGGACAGAATAAACTGATTTGTTTATTGATCGCGCATCAGAGGAGACGCACATTTCCATCTGCCTTATTAACCCAGAAAAGGGTGTGTGTGTAAGTGTGTAAAGAATGAAAAATTGAGCCCTGCACGTGCTGTAATGTGTGTTCCAGCTCAGTGAGCCAGTGGAAAGAAAAGCCTTGTGCCCGTGTTAACATTTCTGCCATTCATAAACAGAAGTGCAAAATTTAAGATGTACAACTTAAATCTTGCATGAGGCTGTTGCTTTGGGGGCCCGTCAGAAATGCCACGTGGAAGAGAGCGTTGCTGAGTGTTTAATGGCATCAGAGCTTCTGGTTTGGTAGATTCGAGGTCAGTGTGCCTGTGTAATTGCTTTGTGATGCTTTGTAAGATGCGTGACGTGTCTGTAAAACTGTAAAACACACATTTGAGATGTTTTAGAGGAAGAGACCAAGATTTCCCACTCAGAAACTGCTAGTAAATTTCACAAATAATTACATTTATTTGTGACAGCAAGTAGCATGGAATTAAACAAAATTTAAAGACTGAAATATTTAAACATGCTTTGAATAGTCTTTATTTACAACTTCTCAAATTATAGTTTTTTTACAGTTTAGAAGAAATTGAGTTGAAATATGTAATTTAATTGATGGGTAATGGACTTGGCATGCTATAATACTACCATTCCCGCAGGATATAACTAACATGTGACTATACACATTTTTTGTATGCATGCAATAGTCACAATGCAATGTGGTTGGCTTGATATTCCACTGAACCTGAAGTAATAACAGTCGTGATTTTTTTTTAACATCTTTCTTTACTTAGTTAAGACTGTAAAAATCAAATCAGTGTTTACTCAAAATTGGATTTAAAACAGTTTATTTCTTAGAAGATTTACTATTTGTAGTACATACTACAATGTGAAAAGTTCATTAAATGCATTCTATTTTTCAAATAGAAGTATTTCATAGATAACAAGCTAACATAAAATATCAACTGTGGTTGATATGATATTCAGCTGAACCAAAAGTAATATCAGTCATAGTTTTTAACATCTCTTTCTTTAATGAGACTGCCAAAAATCCTGCAAAATCACAGTTTATTTCTAAGATTCTTAACTATTTGAAATGCATACTACAATTAGAAAAGTAAAAAGTTTGTTTCACAACATATGTTTTAAAAACAAAAAGCAGTATTTCATAATATTCCTTTACAAATGCAGATAATGTCAGAAATGTTGCGTATTGTTTTATGTGAGGTTTTTTAAAATATTGTTTTAGCTCAGCATTAAATCAGATCACACGGTCTTGCCGTAAATGCTACATTTTCCGCAGCAGCTTTGAGAAGTCAGATTGACAGTAAGCCTACAGATTTGCACCATGTATTGAAAGTTAGCGCTCCACCCACAATGCTCTTTGATGTAGTTTGTGGTGGAGGGCGTAAGCTCTGCTCTCTGCTACAGGGTCTGCTATTAATATTAGACTGTAGCTTCTTCACACGTCACATGCTTCAGTTAAAAGTCTACCACAACTTTATTACCAGCATTACCAGTCATATAAAAACCCAGCAATTCATTCTTGAGGAATTCAGCCTGTTCTGGAGATTTGGAGAGCTACGTTGTGAAATATCACATCATAACAAAGTGCATTTTGACTTCATTGTGAAGTTTAGCCTGAATGTTACATTCCAAAGCACTCTGTTTCAGCAAAACTTGAAACCTGCAGTTGTCAGATGAAAGCTAGTCTTCCTAGTTTGGATGCTAGGTTGAACTCAAATCTTTGTGTTTGACAAAGCAAAGATGGAGGATTCTGGCATTGACCGAGCTCCTGTGCTCATCAATTCTCTGGAGAAGTTTGTTCTTGTGAGTTGTAATGCGTAATGATGTGATATGCATTTAAGTGATGCTGGTCAGAAAGTGGACTTGCTCGGCATCTTCATATTTCTTTCTGTCTTTTCACTCCCCAATGAAGATAGGAAGCTTTTATAGTACAAAAAAAGATGCATTAGGTGTGTAATCGATGCTTTGTGTTTTAGTGATCTCATGCTGTCACAGAGAACGATGGGAGATATAGTTTTGCCTCGTAGACTGGTGAAATTTGTCTGGCAAGCTTGTAAAAGTTAAAATCCACAGTGAAAGCAACATCAGCGAGCTTTTTTTATGAGTTTGCAATGCTTTATTTCGAAATGTTAAAATTATAATTCAAAATGAAAACATAATTATGATCAATATCAATGACCTTGTGTTTTATGAATGTTCAGTGCTCAATGAACTTCCAGTTTGATTTCTATTATTTGTTATTACAAGAATCAGAAATGAATCAATTATATGTTGAAATGAGTAAATAAAGAAATGAATAAATGTGTAGTGTTTATTTTTATTTTATTTTAATAGGCGTCAATATCAGTGAGCTTCTGTTTGGATTTCTATGATTTTTAAAAAATAAAAATCAGAATTTCTTTATGAATTTGAGGTGCGTTATTTTATTTTAATAGACGCCAGAATGTTAAAATTAAAATTCACAATGAAAATGGTCAATATCAGCAGCCTCTGATTTGATTTCTATGATGTCATAATAAGAATCAGAAATGTTTTATGAAGCTACAGTGCTTTGTTTGATTTTAAAACCGTCATTTTCATGCTTATTTTTGTTTTATAAAGTGAAACGGACTCTAATTTTTGTTGTGAAATGTAAATAAATGTAGACCTGTGACTGCTCCTACTATGTGCAAGTTGTTAATTTTGATGATTAATATGTGCAGATTTAACTATTTATTGAATTTTGGAATCTTTGAGCACATTGCTTTTACTGCAACTTGAGGTCGTAGAGATTTTACCCTGGTAAAGGGGGTTTGCGGCCGTAGTAAAACACTGAAACTCGTGCGTCTCAAACTCCTTTGTGAGATAAATGAAGTGCATCAAGTAAGCAGTCGGCAGTCATTTTTTGTAGCGTTTGACCTCGTTCTGGAGGATTGTAGTGTTTCTCGGTATGGTAATATCTGCAGGCACTTCAGTTTGAGAGTGGCATCACGGTCAAGTATCTGGAGAGGATCAAGGAGTTTGATTTCGCAGAGCTTCCTCTCCACAGGATCACAGAGCAACGACAGGCTGCCCTTATATCATTATTTAATAGCCACCCTTCCTGTTCCTCCCTGTATTATTTTGTAGCGTAGGCCTAAAGTAAGATGTTACTCAGTAGCTGCTTGCGTATGCGTCTCAGACCATGATTGACTGGAATGTGCTCCGCTTCCCAGCATCTACATACTTGAGCAGCATCCAGTGCCCTGGACGGGTGGAGTTTGGTCACAAGGCCCTGGGCCCTCTTTAAATGAATAACATGGCTATATCTTAGATCTCACCAACAACCAAACATGGTTCCAACTATTGGTTTTGAAATGGGTTTTTCCTCTGTATTTTAAGTTCTATTATTGAAATCAATAGTTTTTCAGTGTCATAGTGTAAAGTTTAGCATGTATGCATCCTTACTATTTATGGGTTGAACAAAAAGGCTGTTGCTTTATTCCCCTGCATGCCTTTGTGTTTGTTTTCCTGTTTAAAATGCATATGCAGTCAACAATGAAGAACTATTAATAAATAATTTATAATTCGATTAAAAATGTAAAATAATTTAATTGTTTTAATTTTGAATTTGATTTTGCATTAATTCATGTTTGTTTATAGTATCTTAATATGAATTAAAACAGCATGAAATGATAGAAAAATTGTAATAAGAACTGTCACCATCTTCATTCTTCAGTTTGAGATGCATATGTGATAAACGCTGAACAGTTGAACTTTTTTTTTTATGTTTATTTATTTGTGGTATTTTGCATTGTTAATTCATTTTTGGTTAATAATGCATTAAAGTTAATTTGTATAGTTAGAACTATTACAAAAATACTTTATTAATAAATGATATCGTAATATATTGTAATATACATATGAACATATGCATCAGCAATGAACAATAGTTTATTTATTTATTTATGTTAATTATATATGTTAACATGTTAGTTCATGATATAAAATGCATTAACAATGAAGAATTTTAATTGTTTTAATTTTTAATGTTTATTTATGTTGGTTTACATTTGTTACTTGTGTGTTTACTATACATTAATGTTAATTTATACAGCTTGAAAAAATATGAAAATTGTAAATGGAAAAAATGAACATTAAGCTAGTGTATATGCGCTCCATCTGTGCATATGGTGTTGTCAAATAAAATTTGACTGGCCTGTGAATACCTTTTGAATCTGACTCAGTTGTTAGTAATCTGAGGGGTTAGAATGCGTTGTGCTCCTTATGGAATTCTCCAGAGTTTCCTGTGCTAGCGTGCAGCAGTACAGCCCTCATCTGTCAACATACTGAAGCTATAGGTGTTTGTAGACGGCATGGGATTTTTTTTTGGGTTGCGCTCAGGCCTGAATGAAGACACCTCGCCCTCATTGGCCTGTCATTGTTTCCCTTCATTGTCTGAATCAATCCGTTCAGCGAAAGATAATGGCTGATCATTCAAATGCATGGTATAAGCGAAGGATTTAGTGTATTGAATGAAGCTGTTGACATGTTTTTCTGTGCATTCATCGGGTGTTTATCAGCATTGCTTTAAATGCAAATGGAATTCAATGCTATTTGTACAGAATCAATTTTTATTCATGTGGCAGTGATTCAGGAGCTGTATTGAGCTGAAGAAGAGAGTTCAAGCACATGAACCCAAGGCCGCGGACAGCGATTTCAAAAGGTTGTGCTTTAGTTGTCTTTGAGAGGCTTTGAATCTCTAACTAAGCTAGTGGCCTGAGACTGAGAGAAAGTATTTTGGACTTTCAGATTTTTTGGCTAAGTATAGCAATTGAGATTTATAGTAAATAGGATGAAATTTTAGCAGTATTTTTCAGGTTTTTGTCTTGGCAAATCTGTTTTCTACATTGACTTGGTGCTAAATGGAAAGCCTAGTGCTTACTGTATGCTGTTGATGCATTATGCAATAAAAACAATTCTGATAGTAGTATGACGCACACTTGTCACATGTGTTTAGTTGGCACTTGGCAACACAATATGGTTCAGTACGTTAATGCATTGGATATCATGAACTGGCAATTAACAAACATTTTTATTTATTTACTTATTAACATATGGAACTAAACAGTTGAACTGGGTGTCATGATCTGAAAATGAATAGTTTTCATTTTCAATTATTGTATTAATAATTTTTTTTTTTTTTTACAATTTTTATTCATGATTGTTTATAATACATTATTATTCATTTACACAGCTTGAAATAATCTAAAAAAAATGTAAATCTTAACATTAACCTAGATTAATCAATGATATTCATTTGATTTCATGTTAGCTGTTGCATTAACTAACATTAACCATATTGTAATTCAGCATGTGACATCTGATTCTTCGCTTAAAATATTATTTCGCATTTTTCATTCACTTTGGGTAAAAATGACTTTTTGCAGACTAATCGAATTGTTGTTTATTGTACACCTTGTCGGTTAATAATAGATTTTTTTTGTCTTTGAAAGAATTCACTAATGCTCAGTTTTTGCTGCTTAATATTTTTCAGCATTTTTTCCCCCAGGATTCTTTGATTAAAAAGAAAGTTCACCCCAACTTTTCAATGATATTGTATCACAGTTTCCACAAATATATTAAATGGCAAAAACAGTTTTCAGCACATTAGAATGATTTCTGAAGAATCATGTGATTGAAGATTAGAGTAATGATGCTGAAAATTCAGCTTTGCATCACAGGAATAAATTCCATTTTAAAATATATTCAAATAGAAAATGGTTATTTTAAATTTAAATAATAATTCAGAAAATTACTGCTTTTACTGTATTTTTGATCAAATAAATGCAGCCTTGATGAACATAAAATGCATATCCTGCAGAAACTGTAACACAGCACAAAAACACTTCCCCTTTCAGAGCCTTTCTGTACTAACCTTCAGCATGTACTTGGGCAAGGAGCATGGGAAGTCTAAATATTATTAGCTCATACTCTGGTTTGTTTCATAGGGAGGCGTTTGATGGAGGAGCGAGCGTCTTTAATTGCTTTTAGGGCCGCAGCTGTATGGGTTTTTTTGTTAGTTAATATTTAGTTAATCTCTAGACTCCAGACCTGCGGGAGAGTTTTCCAGCACCTCTTCATCCATCTTGCTCTGATCTGTATTCCTCCAGCACCATTAACCTTCACCGAGGGTGAGGAAGAGGGGGGAGAGGAGTCGAGTTTGTGGGGGCAGGGATACCGAGGACTCTCTCTGCTCTGTTTGTTTTCCATTACACACCTCTACGCCCGGCCCCGTTCTCCTGGCCTGCGTTTGCAGCAGACATCAGGGCTCACCGCAGGTCCATACGGCACTGGGCCCTATAAAAAGGCTCAAACGTCGGGGCCCAGTATTCCCGAACGCAGGGAATTACCTCAAAAGCCAGATTGCCTGTCCTGTCCCTAATCCAGGCTACAGCGAGACACTGGCAGCGGATCTGGATTCGGACGGAAACCCCGAAGCGCGCTGACGCACAAACCAAGTGAGTCGCGCAGGGGAATGGGCCGTCGGATCTCGCGACCTCTCGTGCTCCATATGTTGACTTCTACGAGGGACGGCGAGTGGGTTGTTTGTCCCAGTCCCTCTTCTTTTTCGACGAGGGCCCGATCGCTCTTCATTATCTAGGCCGCAGCTGAGACCTGGAAACAGCGCGGTGATGAATGAGACATTTAAGCTCACATTAATAGCTAAGTATTGCTCATAAGGAGCTTTAGATTGGCGCTCGCTGCTTGATCGGTGCACCGCTCGCCGCTAATGTCTTTGTGTCTTTGAAGAGCGATTCGAGTGCTTGTGCTGCTTTTAGAATGATAAAGCCACTATTTTGCGTGTTTTAGGTTGCTCAGAGGCCTCTAGAAAGTAAAGTGCTGGTAAAGTGCTGCAGGCTTTGACATGTAGAGTCCATAGAGGGTCGCTCTGCATGTAATGTTATCAGGTTTTACCATCATTTACTCATCCTCAAGCTCCAAAAATGACAAAAAGCAGCATAAAAGTAGTTTGTATGACTATCTGAAGATACGTGATCATTTTTTTCAGAAGAACAGACCCAGTTCTGCTGCATCTGTTGCACATGCTTGTATTTATACTTGACGTTGGAGCAGATCATAGTTATTTTTCTATCTTTTACGCTGATGGTTAAATGTTTGGGGTCAGTAAGATTTTATTTTTTAAAGAGATTTATTATTTTATTTACCAAAGACACTAAAGACATTTATACTGTCAATAAGAATTGCTATTTCAGATATATCTTGCTGTTTATCAAAGAATTTAAAAAATCCAGTTTCCACAAAATATTAGATGTTTTCTACATTGATAATAATCAGAAATGTTTCTTGAGCAGCAAATCAGCATATTAGAATGATTTCTGAAGGGTCGTGTGACACTGAAGACTGGAGTAATGATGCTGAAAATTCAGCTTTGTAACGCAGGGATAAATTACTTTTTAAAATATAATCAAATAGAAGAAAGTAAGTTTAAATTCTAATAATATTACTGTTTTTACTGTTTTTGATCAAATAACTGCAGCCTTGGCGAGCATAAAAAGAGCCAAAACATTCAATCTTACAGACCATATACTTTTGAATGTCAGTGTAAATGTAATCATTTTCATCATGTAATATTCATTCATTTTAGTCAGTTTGATCTCATTAATTATTTGGACAAAAATAACAAATGTAGATTCTTTGTTTTATTTCATTCATTATCTGTTTGCCGAGAGAACGTTTTCACAAAGTGATGAACAAATTCTGACTTGTGCGTAACGTAGTTAAGATTCACTATTCGTAATAAAGTGCTTTAGTTTACCGGTTTCACAAACTGGAGTGGGTCAATCCTCATCATTATTGAGTATGATTGGATTATTTGAAAAACTAAAACTATTCTTTCTTGATTTAAAAAAAAAAAAATTTGTCTGCTTTTTAACAATTGTTTTTTTTTTTTGTATGGAAAGAGCAGCTTTAACATTCTGCTCAGTATCTCCTTTAGTGTTTCACAGAGGAAATAAAAGAACGCATGTCTGAGGGCGAGTAAATAATCACGTGATTTTAATTTGTAGGCGAGCTCTCTCTTTAAAAAGCCCAGCTGTGAGCGTGTAGAGGAGGAGCTCGGCACGTTTGATGGTGATATAGCGGACTGTGACGGAGGGGCTGTTATTTCCCTTTTCTCTTGTTTTTCTTCTCTTTTGTCTAAGCGTGGTTAACCTGACCACGGAGCAGAGCTAGCAGCTGTGCTCCTGACGATCAGTTTCAAAAGCAAACCCGGGTCACCACTTATCCACCATTTCCTGCTGCAGCTCCCCCTTCTGGGACCCATGTGCTGGATAGACTTACACACACACACACCTCCTCCTCCTCCTCCGCCCCTGCCTTCCGTCTGCTCACTGGCTCTAATGAGCTATGAAGAACAGGACGCAGAGAGTTTAACCTTCCCGTTCAAACGGCTCGTCTTTAGGTAAACAAAACAAATGCAGGCTCCTTCAGGGGCCACACATGCTCGCACAGGCCCTTCGTGCCCCGTGTGAATTGCTGTTGTTGATCCAACGCCTCACCCACCTCAGTCTCACCCTTCAGCCGCCCCGTCGAGAAATGAGCGCCAGTGGGTGCGAGAACCAGAAGATCCTGAAGTCAAACAGGTTGAAATGTATCACAAAGCGCAGGTCTGGTGACGTGCCGCATGAGATGAACGTAGGCTATTTGGCGTGAGCGCTTGGCAGAAGTGTGGGTTGGGAGTCGCAGCGGATTGAACGTGAATCACATATGGGCCCGTTTACTTCCTTAATGCATGTTTCTGGTTTTGTGAATGATTCATCGGTTATTCACAAAAATGCACTTGTTATTGTAATCTTTCCTTACTTTCCTTATTAGCTGCGTCAACAATCAGTCATGCTTTTTCATTCCCTCCCCTGTTGCCAGTGTTATTTTAGAATTATTCATGTTCGTTTTTAGTTTTCATTCATTTTGTTTTAACATTTAATTTGGTTATTTATGTGTTTTTTAAAAAATGTTTCAATGTAGCTTGAATTTTTTTATTTGAGTTTTAGTACTTCGACGTAATTTATTTCAGTTTGTCGCCAAGGTAAAATTTCTAATTTAAGTTTCTCATCTAATAATTATATTTTATTTCTTTTTTTGCTTTTTCAAATGGCCGAAAACCATTTTTAATCGTTTTAATTTCAGTTAACATAAAACTGGCTGAACATTTTTCATTATCCATTCAATTCTTGATGGATAAAATTGTTTTTTGTCACTAACTGTTGTTTTACTCCCTAACCTGTGAGAATACAGGAGTAAAATGAGTTGTGAGTGACATTTCATGTTGACTTGAGGCTGCTTTTAGGGGGTATAATATTAAAATATGTTAATAAAACTGGCTTGATTTGAATATCTGACTAAATATGATCATAGAAGTGGCATAATTTTTATGAATGTGTTTTTAATGTGTTATTTTTGTATATTTAATCCAGATATTTTAATATTAAAAAATAATAAATATAAAAATAAATAAAATAGTAAAATCTTTTTTTTGTCACTAAATGTAACTTTTTAGTGTTTAGGGCTCAGTATCCACTTTAAGGCTGTTTTTAAGGGTACACTATCAAAATATCTGATGAAATAGGGTCAGAGACGTGACGTGATGATGATTCTGTATGGCAGATGATGTTGTTTTATTGTTTTCGTGTGTGTGCAGTGGCATGTTTTCCCATCAGGTTTTGAAATGAGGCTGCCAGACGGGGGAAATGGAAACGCTGCGGCACTGCAGCGGCTCGATTTGCTTGCCGAGCTGGAGTATGCATACTATTGACAGGCCTTTATCATTTTTATTTACTGGAGCGCGGGAGGCAGGAGTGTGTGTCAGTTTGCTGGCAGAGCCCAAAACCGTCCGAGATTTATGGGTGCATAAGCAAGACGAATGGATGGGCCCGATTTCCTCCGCGGAGTGCGTTCCGATGGAAGAATACGCCATAAATGACACATTTAGAACTGTGAGAATTGGGCGGCATCCATTAATTTAGCGTGGGTATTGACAATGCCTTGAAAACGGGGGGAAAGAGGCTAGTTGTGAACTGTAATAATAATGATTGTAATTCCATCCGTGAGCTGCGAGAAAAGCTACAAAACGGAATAGGATTCAGAAATGGTGTGCGGCATGACAAATCGCCCGTGCCAAACCAAAAGGGTTAGCAGTCTGTAAATTACACCCAGAGAAAGAAAAACAAAAGGTTGTGAGCGTTTGGAAATGCATTTATTTTATTTTTTTTACATCAGTTAACCAGCATGTAATCTGACTTACTCCTACTAGATGGAATTGTGCAAAATTGCTTGTAAAAGACACCGTGAGCCTTTGTTTAGTTTGTAGCCTCTTGCCTAACCTGAATGATTAGTCTTTGTGTTTGGGATGAAAGGTGAAGCCATCGACGCATTAAGTTGACGTTAAGCGAATGAATTGTTTGAGACGTGCCGTAAGATAAGCAAACAAGTCATTCTTTGTGTTTGAATCAGCTACAAGCCTGCTTTTGTGCCTCCTAAGAGTTCACAGCACCTCCATAAAACCAGCTAGTGAGTCAGTAACTGTTCAAACGTGGTTTGGAGTGGCTCATATCCTCTAAACGAGTTTTTCTGGATAAGGAATCATTTAACACTAGGCCAGGAGTCTTTAAGAACTCCCCAGTAAGCATTTTCTCTCAGAAACACGAGTAATATGTTTAACGTTAAGGAAAATCAGTCTGCGGTTTTGCGACGGGTGGCCGCACTGGCATGGCAGCCCTTTTCAGTAAGTCTGCTGTGACTTTGACACGCTTTTAAAAAGTTCTTGAGCGGAGCACAGCTGTGCTGGCACTGATTGTCCACACACACACACTTGGCTGCCAGCAGGCATGGGTGGCGTTTGCATTACTAAGGTTTTGGCATGTTTGTCTCTGACAAGGTTAAAGTTTTAAATGGGCATTGTGTCACGGCACCCTGCATCTGTGGAGAAGAAACAGCTGAAATGCTCACATAATTAACTTTTGGAGATTTGGTGCAAGCGGTTATGAAAGGCAAAGGGTTATTTTTCTCCCAAGCATTGGGTCCTTGTTTTTGTTTCATTTTTATGCTGCGGTCGTGTCTCGCCGAAGCTGTTCACGGGCCCAGACTCAGAAGTTGCTCATTTTCTGAATAGGATCTATGGGCGGCTGTCTTGTTGATGATGGCAAAACTAGTTTTGTGTCTTTATGTATGTTAGCTTTGAGGTTAATCTATATGCTAGAGTTTAAATTTTGTGAGCAGATTCAGTCTTTGTGTTTCAGGAAAATTGACCAAAATTATTGATCATCTTGGACTTTTTGTTTAGTACGAGAATAAGAACATCCACCCTCATTGAAATACTATGCAAAAATATAATTTTAAGTATTCTTTCTTCATTGAAAAGATCCGAAAACATGATCAATTTATTTGAAGCGACACTGAATGAGATATTAAGACTGTTTTCAGAGATTTTTTTTTTTTTTTTAATATGAGTTGTTTTTTTGCTGCACTGGCAGATTTTTACACTTGTTTTCATCTTGTTTATGCTTAAACCTATTAAAAAGACAATTATATTACTTGTATTAAAGAGACAATCTATGAAAATGAGTGTTAAAATCTTATGCTGTGTTGTTTCTGAAGTAAATTTATCTTGTTTTAAGGATTTTTGGATATGTTTTTTTAATAGAAAACTAGATTTAGCAATGATTTTTAGATGCTATAGCTGGAAAATAAGACAAAAATACTAAATACTCATTAAGAATTTATGTATTTTTTGGAGTTTAGCAAATCATGATTCATGGCTATGGTGTAAACTAACGAGCCTTGCGATATGCTACTTCCTGTTTAAGTAGGAAGTAAGATTTTAATAGATGATTAGATTTCTATAAAATGACTGGATTTTGGGAAATTTCGCCAAACAATTGTAAGTGTAATTGCACTTTAACACTGGCTGCGATAACATAACATATTAATGAGCTGCTACCTTTTTGTTAATATGCAAATTGAAAACTTGTATTCATATTCAACAAACGTTTGAACGTTTTATACTAGGTCACAAACTTGTAATTCCAACATTGGCCTGACTGTTGTTCACAGTGAAATGCTTCGGTACCAAATAGATGGCGGGACAGAACCGCAGCTGCGGACAGAAAACATAAGCGGGCCGCTGACAAAACCCTG
>JAUZSZ010000109.1:15213004-15223812 GCA_034780575.1 Labeobarbus marequensis | reverse complement strand
TGCAGCATTTATTAATCTTAGTTAATGTTTAGTTCAACATTTACTAATACATTATTAAAATCAGCAGATGTATCTGTTAACATCAGTTAACATTAACATTTTTATTAACTAACATTGACAAAGGTTAATAAATGCTGTAAAATGATATTTGACTGTTCATTCATTGTTTTATTTCCAAATATATTTTATTGTTAGTTCATATTAATTGCATTAGCTAATGTTAACAAATGAGACCTTATTGTAAAGTGTTACCATATGACAATTTTTTATTAATATGTTTATATTATTTGCTAAATATTAAAATTTAACAATTAAATAATTATACACAATTGCTAAATAATACATTTATAATATTTAGCTATAATTATACATTCCAGTGGAATAAAATTGCAATTGATATAATGATACTAATTGCAGATTTGCACTGAAGAAATCTGACTACCTTTTCAGTTCAGATGTTTCTTCATTGGCATCAAAGAGCTTATTTTCAGTCGAGACCAACTTGTCCTGTTAGGAAAGAAACAATTGAATAGTTTGTGCACTTCTATGTACTATTTGTATCATGGTGTCAGATAAAAACAGCTTTCACCTTCGCTCCCTCATGCTCCCTTCTCAGTGAATCATACTCGTGGAGGAGCTGCAAAGAAACAGCGCATCATCACTTTGACCTTTACTGTCTAATATAACAGCATAAATGGAAGTTTAAAGGATTCCGTTCAGCTCACATCCTGTAGCATCTTGTGTTCTTTCTTCATGCGGGCCTCTTTCTCATCCACCTCCTTACAGGCGCTCTGCACGGCCTCCTCCAGCTGATGCAGGCGGTTCTTCAGTTTGATCACAGTGGCGTCTTTCTCACGGCTGCTGTGTTTGGTCTCTTCTAACCGCTGCTGCAGGGCCTGGACTGTGGCGCTGGCCGCGTTGTATCTCTCTGGCCATTCAGCCTGGACCACAAACACACAAACATCAGGTTAACATGGTGTTTCAACCACATTTGCCGTCATTTATGATCAGTGTTATGATTTAAAATCATTGTAAAGAGATTTCTGAGGTGGCACGTAAGGCACCAATCCTTGAAATTAATACATTTATTAAACAGTGATAATTATTAGTGCACAAATGTCTCCAATAAGACAAATAAAGAATATCCAGTCAATATTAATAAATAAGTAAAATATAATATTAATAATAAAAATTTTGAGCAGAACATATTAAGACAAAAAATACTTCCCAATGTACATTTGATTTCTTGTTTCTCTTGCTTCTGCTACTGTACCTTTAAGACTATTTATAAAAATTAACTCTTATGATTAGCTAACCTATGGAAGCCCATTTACACCAAAAAATAAAAATAAAAAATGCTTTGGTAAATCATAATTATGAGATAAAACATCATAATTAAGACATTAAAAAGGCATAACGATGAAAGTAAAAAGTAAAAATTTTCAGATAAAAACTTGAAATTATTTAATTATTTGACATTTTTAAGTCATAATTCCAGTATTAAAAAGTCATAATTACAATGGTCAAAATGAAGATAAAAAGTCACAATTATGACCAAAAAAAATGTAATTATGAGATTAAGTCATAATATCAAAAAATCTAAATTATAAAATGTAAAGTCATAATTATGAGAAAAAAAAGTTACAAATATGACAAAAAGTCAAAATTGAGAAGTCTAAATTATGACAAAAAATAAAAAATGAGATAAGAAGCCATAATTATGTTCTAAAAAGTATGTGATAATGAGAAAATGAGATGCTAAATCTTAATTATGACCCCCAAAAAAAGTTAGAATTGTGATGGTAAAAATTGAAATAAAGTCATACTAATGATATGAGAAAGTCACAGTGATCAAAATTATGAGTCATAATTATGATAGTCAAAATTATGAGATAAAAAGGCAAATTATAATGTAAAAAGTCAAAAATATGTGGTCATAATTATGACAAATTTTACATACATACATACATAAATATATATACACACACCCCCAAAAAAAATTAACATCAAAAACTGACATAAAAATTCATAATTATGACAAAGTCAAAACTGAGTTAACAAATCATAATCACAACATTAAATTATGAGATAAAAAGTCAATTATGTCATAAAAAAGCATTTGAACTTCCATACTACCCTATCCTGATATTCTTCACACTAAATACTGAATAGCTGTTGAGATAGAGGTTGCTAGGATGTTCTAAGTGGTTCCTAGGGTGTTGCTTGGTTATTGCTATGCAGTTGCTAGGAGGTTGTATGTAACCTTCACACAGTAATGGTTCCGGATAGCTTTGAGATGTAAAAGTGAAATGTTTAAAAAGATCATAAAAAATCCTGTTTCCATGACATGAACCCTTTATAGTGCTTGTATATAATTTACACAGTTTTGCTGACTACAAGCACAATTGCCACATCAACATACGAGTCTCTCCTACACAAGCCACTCGTGTATTTCCTGTTTTAGATGGAGGCGGTGACTCATACCAGCTGTCTCTCCAAGAGGTGGTTTTTGATCTCCAGCTCTCGGATGCGTGTGCTCGCCTCCGTTAACGCTCGTTCCAGGCACTGACATCTGCCAAACGATGATCAAAGACACAATCAGTCAGAGTTCATCGGACTCTGCCGATGACAGAGTGTTTATCGTGCGTTAAACACCAGACACCAGATGTCACTGTGCTGATGTGAGCGCAGATACAAACAACAGGCTGAAGACAGAGCCAAATATATATCAATATACCACATTAGATCTACTGGCTATTAGTAAGTTGCAGGGGTGTAACTATACACTCGCAATTGGTTCAATACGTGATGATACGCTAAAATGTTAAAATGGAGTTACATTTTTTTTTTTATTACTTAGACATAGTTACCAAAAAGTACTGTTCATTAACCAGAATATAAATATTCCCGACTGAATGTTAAAAAACAACTGATACAAACAATCACAATAATCCACAAGTAATCCACAAGACTCCAGTCCATCAGTTAACATTGTGAAGCCAAAAGCTGCATGTTTGTAAGAAACAAATTTATCATCAAGACATTATTTTGACTAAAATAAGAGTCCTCTATCCATAATATTGCTTTCTCCAATGGAAACTTGTTTGAATCAGGTGAGAAATATATACAGATAAACCACTGTTTACAAGCGGAAACAGTCCAAAACAGTTCTAAACAAATATGTGGGTGGACTTTGATGTGAGAGGAAAACAGGAGATGGACTTTTTCACTGGAGGAAGCAATATTATGGATTATGAACTCGTATTTGGCCAAAAGAGACAGTTTTAAGCTAAAAGGTCTTCTTGATTCACTTGTTTCTTACAAACACATCGCTTTTTACTTCAAAAGATGTTAATTAATGGACTGGAGTGGTGTGGATTATTGTGATGTTTTTATCAGCTGTTTTGACTCTCATTCACACGGCACCCATTCACTGCAGAGCATCCATTGGTGAGCAAGTGATGTAATGCTACAATTCTCCAAATCTGTTCTCATGAGGAAGCAAACTCATCAACATTTTGGATGGATTTATTGTGACAATATATTGTTTTTTCCTTATTAAATTTCATTATGCAATCTGAAACACTGCTGGAACAGTATGAATTCATCCTATGTATTGTTTCTCACCTCTCAAGCAAGATTTGGTTGCTTTTCTCCATGTCAAGAGGCAAATTCACCAGATCTAGTTTCTCCTTCAGGGCACTGATCTCACCCTCATAGTACGCTCTGAGGTCAGCTATGTGACGGGAATGTTTCTCTCTCAGGTTTTGTCTCAATCTAGAAAGATTAGACAAACCATACGTTAGCGTGGCAGCACTAGAACATCAGATATGTGGATATACCAAATAACACTGGATAGGTTCAGTAAAGCACTAAAATATGATCAATCAGCATCTTCAGCTACACTACAGTTCAAAAGTTTCGGGTAAGATATTTGAAAGAAGTTTCTTCAACTCACCAAGGCAGCATTTATTTGATCAAAAATACAGTGAAAACAGTAATATTGTGAAATACTGTTACAATTTAAAATAACTGTTCTTTATTTGAATATTTTTTAGTGTAATTTATTCCTGTGATGCAAAGCTGAATTTTCAGCATCATTTCTCCAGTCTTCAGTGTCACATGATCCTTCAGAAATTATTCTAATATGTGATTTGCTGCTCATGAATCATTTCTTATCATTATATTACAAACATTTGTGCTTGTGCTTTTTATTTTTGTGGAAACCACAATACATTTTATTTTCAAAACATTTTATTTCACAATACATTTAATTTTTAATGCATTCTTATTGACTACAAATATTAATTCCTTTAAAAAAAACTAGTATAAAATATAATATATTGGAATAATGAGCATTATGCTCACAGAGCATTCCAAATTGGTCATTTTCAAGGTTCTATTTCTGTTAGAATACTGCTTTAGAAGACAGCTGCCTATATAGACAACAGACAGCATGACAGCTCAACTCTTACATAACAGAGGGAAATGAGGCGAAGTTGCATGCAGGCCTTTAAACGAAGCAACGTTCTCTGTTACTCTTCATCACTATCACTCATTCTAATGAACGCGCTGCTCGCAAACGCACATGACTCCACACAAATGGATATGTGCATACCAACCAGTCCTCACTGCAAAGACCTTAAATTCGATGATACTTCTAAACATGAACATAGAAATAAGCACCTGCAGGAACACATTCAAAAGCCCTTTATTGATTGTATATTAAACTAATATTTCACTGAAGGTAAAACTAATATTTATCAGCCACTGGGCCGTATGTCACGGATGAGTGTGCGTGTGAAATTTATCCAGGGACTAAACCACCGTATTTGATATTCATTTGATATTTTCTGGATTCTGATCATTTTTATGGGCATTCAGTCATTCAGAATGTTTTTGCGCTGCATTGAATCTTACAAAAGCAAGTTTATACCTGTCATCATGCCATACGCTCCCTCTGTCATTTAGATTCAGTGTGTAAGTGCGGCTACTGCGTGTGAAGGTCAGTTTTGTGCATCTGGGCCTGTCCATGTCGTGACATGTAGGTCATGGCTGAGCGTGTGTCTCTGTCATTTCAGCCTCATTTGCACTGTCACTAAACACACAACACTGTTTTTATTTGTCCACTGTAAATGGCCCAGGCAGTGGAAACAGCTCCGTTGGATACCAACCTGTGTTTTTTCCCCCAAACAGAGACAGTTTAGAGACTAGAGACTGAGTTGGGTAGATTTGGGCTTACTTTCATGTACATTGTTTTTCTAAAGGTTTGCATAGACGTGTAGTGAAAAACAAACAGTTATTAAGGGAATACATTAAAAGAATAGTTTGTCCAAAAATGAACATTCTGAAAATGTACTCTGTCACGGTGCACACACGAGGAGGATACAGGAACACGCAGAGGAGGATTAAACTCAATAGACTTTAATTAATCCAAACAAGACAGGGCAGGGCAAGACAAGGCAAGGCAGACTCAGACAGGAACACCGGGGAGTAACGAATAGACCAGATGACACGAAACTGAACAGGCATGAACTAATACACACTGGCTAACGAGACAAACACAGCTGAACAGAATAAACCAATGATCACATGAAACAAGGACAGGAAACAAACCAAATAAGGAAACAAGAGGCGCGAACACATGACACATGACAGAACCCTGACATACTCACCCTCACCCTCAGTCCAAGATGTAGATTATTTTTGAGAAATGTAGCATTACATCACTTGTTCACCTCTGCAGTGAATGGGTGCCGTCAGAATGAAAGTTCAGATGATAAAAACATCAAAATAATCCACAAGTAATCCACACCATTCCAGTCCATCAATGAACATCTTATGAAGCAAAAAGATGCATGTCTGAAAGAAACAAATGCCCTTCTTTTTAAGTTTGCTGAAGCTGCTTTATTGAGCTGCTTTATTTTTAAACATTAAACCAACAGTTCCTCAGCTTTGTAAGACAAAAGTAACTTCTTCCCTATATAACTTTCCCAAAATACATGTTCTTGGCAGGATTTTTAAAAATAATTTATGTGCTTCAGGAACTATTCAATCCATCTCAGCGGGCTAATTGGAGATCATTTTTGTGGTTTAGCTAATCATAGTTGAGGTTTGGTTCTGTTTGCATGTTATTTATTTATTTATTTTTTTTAAGAGTTGATCTATTAAATTGTGCCGTTCTCATCCAGTATCTCTGAACCAAATACTTGGTGCATGCCAGTAAACTTGTATAGAGATATTGTGCAAGCGCTTACGAATCCGTTCACAGTCTCAGATTTGTTCAAGGCTACTCAGGACTCCAAAAAAGAAACATCTTTAGTTCTGTTAGTTGGTAAATTACTGTTATTTTAGGGGAATTTTGCTCTCTTGTGCATGTGATCTTAACCAGTTTGACACATTTTGTGAATGCAAGTCGTTTTATTATGCATTTAATGTTCATGGTGTCAGTGACGCAACAAGAACCATGAGCTGTGGATATTTTGACAAACGTCCTTCACACTTTAATTCCTCAGTTTGTTCACTCTTGGAGAGAAAAGGTTTTCAGCTCAAAGCCAATAAACATTCTAGACAGCCTGAACAGTTTGTTCTAGAGATGTTTTTGGCCTTTGTGTTATTAAGCTTTTGTTTTTTGAACAATTGTTTTATAAGATTATTGTACAATAGTGCTCTGTGTTTGCAAACACAAGCTTGTGCGTGCATGCAGTGCTTTGTTTATTTGTCTGTGTTTGTATGTGCCTGGATTCAGGATTGAAACAGTCTTTTAATACAGCAGAAGCATCAGAGTCATTATCCAAAATAAAGTAAATTATGCTGTTTGCACACAGCAAAATTACCAAATAGACTTTTGCATTTTGTGATTTTGTGCACTGGTTGACTGTGTTACCACCAATGCTAGGCTGTTGTGGCTAGTTGCCAGAACGTTGCTTTGCAAGGTGTTCTTGCCAAGGTGTTCTGAGTGGTTTTAAAATGTTGCTAGATTGTTCTGGATTGTTGCTAGGAAGCTGTTTACAGGCTCAAGTCTCTATGATCTTTAAATACCGATGACAGCAGTACAGCATACTATGCCATAGCATGATTATTGAAGACTGGAAGCCTGTTTCTCACAATTTGAACTTTGTTTCTCACAGTTCTGAGAAAAAGTCAGAACTGCAAGGTATAAACACAGAATTCTGATTTTGTTACAAAATTCTGAGTTTACATCTCACAATTCTGAGTTTATGCCTCAATCCCAATCTGACAATTCCGAGTTTAAATTTCACAAATTCCAAGTTTACATCTCACAATTCCGAGTTTGTTTCAGTTCCTGTCTCTCAATTCCAAGTTTACATTTACATTTCACCATTTCCGAGTTTACATTTCACAGTTCTGAGTTTCCCTGTCTCACAATTCCAAGTTTACATTTACCAGTTTTGAGTTTACATCTCACAATTCTGACCTCACAATTCAAGGTTTACGTTTCACAATTCCAAGTTTACATCTCAAAATTCGAAGTTTACATCTCAAAATTCCAAGTTTACATCTCAACCTCAGTCTCACAATTCACCATTTCCGAGTTTACATCTCACAATTCTGAGTTTTTCAATCCCAATCTCACAATTCCAAGTTTACATTTCACAATTCCGAGTTTACATCTCACAATATCAGTTTGCGTCTCAATCCCAGTTTCACAATTCTGAATTTATATTTTACAATTCAGTTTGTTTTAATCCCAATCTCACAATTCCAAGTTTACATATCACAATTCTCGCAATTCAGATTTTTTGTTTCCACAACAGAATACAAAAATTAAATTACGTTTTATTTCACTAAATTACAATATTTATTTTTTTTCAGAATTTTAAGTTTATGTCCCACAATTATTAATTTATATCTTGCAATTCTGTTTTTTTTTTCTCTCAGAATTGCCAAAAAAAAAAAAAAATCTGAATTGTGAGATTAAAATGTTGCAATAACTAAATTTGTTTTTATTATTTTCATTTCATTGATTTATTTTTTTATTCTTTGGCTTCCATATTGAAGGCACAAAAAATTCAATAAGTCAAATGATTTTTCCCAGTAGCAGCATGCACAGTTTGAGGATTTTTTTTTTATAAAGAATAGTGTGATACAAACAAGAGAAACATGAACAACTATAAAAAATTTTTTCTCAAACATTCCAGGTAACAACACAGTATTGTGTTCAAGGGTGTGTAAACTTTGAACTAGTTTGTGTAAACTCAGTTATTATTTTGTCTTGTACTGGAGTAGACGACATGTAAACATGTGAAACAGCTTATCCAAGACAGTACAAAATAAAACAAGATGCAATTTTTATGAACCCTCTTATTTTGTTAAAATTATTACCATCTTGCATATTCTACAAGGGGTGAGTAAACCTATGTATATTTATTTATAACTGTATATTTATTTTGCTCCTGATTCTTTCTCTGTCTTTTTCTTTCCTTTCTTGTTGTATTTTCTTTGACTCCAACTCTTCTCTGGCTCTTGTTTTCGGCTCCTTTCGAGTGTGCGGGGGTCCTGATGCCATACGGGGTAAGAACATTGTTTTGAGCTGTGGGATTGTTTCAAAGCAGCAGTGCTTCTTTTTTACACTCTATCCAGCACTGCTGTGAGTGCAACCGAGCGCAGAAACTCTACCGGCCCAATCCCCATAGACGTGGAATTAAAGTATCCCACGTCTCCATATCCTCTGCCCAGGTTTGCGTTGGACAGCTGCCAACGCTGCGTTGGAGAATAATACAGTGAAGTATTTCTTTAATTTGTAGGGTGTTAACATTTACTGTCTCTTTTAACCGTTTCTGGCACACGAGGGATCCTGAATGCTGGAAATAAAGAGGTTTTGTTCTTTCCTTCAGGGAAAATTGAACTTTTCGATGAAAGGTTATCATCAAAGTTTAATATTTTGTAGGTTTTATATCGTATGCAGTTGTGTTTCGTTGGTCCAAAATCCCACTACATTTAACTATTGATAGGTTCTGATTGGCTGTGATTCTGGCCTATCATGTGACACTTTTGTTTTCAGTATGAAAACAAGCTTTTTGATGGACACTTTATTATTTATACTTTATTATTGTATTTCACATAAAATGTTGTCTGATGGTAATATCATGGTACATATTTCATGTACAATGGCATTTACAGTAGTGTCCAAAACAATGGTTTTACCATATTATCATGTCCAAAAACAACAATACACTACAATGCTTTTTAAAGGAATGGGTCAGCCAAAAAAAATGAAAATATGCTGAAAATGTACTCACGCTCAGGCCATCCAAGATGTAGATGAGTTTGTTTCTTCACCGGAACAGATTTGAAGCAAGCATTATTATGGATTATGAATTGGTATTTTGACCAGATGGAGGGAAAAAAACTGGATTTTGGGTAAGTTACTTGGGGAAGGAGCTACTCTCAAAATCTGTCTCACAAAGTTGAGGAATGTGATTTAAAGTTTCAGCTTCAGCAAACTTAAAAAGGAGGCCATGATTTAAAATAAAACAAACATGTGTTTCTTATAAGCATGCAGCTTTCATTTCACAAGATGTTAATTGATGGAGTTGTGTGGATTATTGTGATGTTTTTATCAGCTGTTTGGATTCTCATTCTGGCGGCACCCATTCACTGCAGAGGATCCATTGCTGAGCAAGTGATGTAATGCTAAATTTCTCCAAATCTGTTCCCTAGAGAAACAACTCATCTCATCTCGGATGGTCTGAGGGGACGGGGTGGGGGAGAGAGTAAATTTTCAGCAAATTGAGAAGTCTTTAATTGAATGGTTCAAGCTGAAAAAAAATCTACTTTCTACTTCAGTAAACAAAAAGAGATGCTTTAAAGTAACTTCTGTCTAAAAAAGTCAGTCATACAAGGCTGAACTATTTGGCAGCACTATCCCTTTAATAAAGCACACATTAAAAAAGGTATTAAAAAGGAACAAAGTAAAACATTAACATTAATCTCTTAAACACTAAGAGAATTCAAAGAAATTCACATTCTATTTGTGAATTTGCACTGTTCAAAAGTTTGGGGACAGTACGATTTTCTTTTCTTTTTTAAAAAAAGTAATTTAGCAAAGATGCAATAACTGATCAAAAGTGACAGTAAAGACATTTATAATGTTACAAAAATATCGAATAAATGTGTGTTTTTTTTAACCGTCTATTCATTAAAACATCCTGAAAAAATGCATCTTGGTTTCCACACAAATATGAAGCAAGCAGCGCAACAGTTTTTAACATTGATAATCAGAAATGTCTATTAGCTCCATTGTCATGGTATGTAGCTTCACTACATCATGTTATAAATAAATAATAAAAATTTAACATTTAGAATCTCAGTATGTATCTTCTGTGAAGAATCATTCACACATTTTGGTGCTTCATTGGTTATTTTTTTGTCACTTTTTTAATCAGGCACAAGTCATAAGTTTTAATCAGGCTAATTTGAGCAAATAAAATTAGAGCCATTTTTCAGTAAACTTGCATTAACCCATTTTAAACTAGCTAGGGGTCTGGTTAGCTAGCTGTAGCATGCAGTAATTACAGCGGAGGGAAAAAAAATCTGTCTGTCCAATGATTGTACACACAGTCACTGGGTCAGTCAGACTGGAGAAATTAAGACCCATCGAATCTGAATTTAAGACATTAAGACTTTAAGGCCTTTTATTAGGAAAACTTTGTTTAAAGTGCTCCTATTATGGATTTTTGAAAATGACCCTTCATGCAGTGTGTAACAGCTCTACATATATGAAAACATCCTGCAAAGTTTTAAATCTGAAAGCACACCCTGTATAAAGTTACTGTCTCTCAAAA
>JAUZSZ010000109.1:15008447-15019587 GCA_034780575.1 Labeobarbus marequensis | reverse complement strand
GTTTTGGGTGCTGTGATTTGAAATATCCATGGCAGTAACGTATTACTAGTATCTCATTTTGAAGAATATTACTGAATATAAAAATGCAGTAACAAGCAATATTAACTTCTCTATTGTTGTTCAGTTGTTGTACAAGTAGGATCATTGGTCGATGTACTATTTGTCCCACCCCTCCTCTATTGTACATGAAATGTACATGAACTCCTTGTACTTGATTATTTTTGTCATTCATATGAACATTTTGACGCAGCGACTTGTTTTGCAGGAACGGTTCTTGTGCATTGTGCTGTCGGGCTGAGCAGATCTGCTACGCTGGTTCTGGCCTACCTCATGATTTGTCAGAACATGACTTTAGTGGAGGCCATCAAGACCGTGAAGGACCACCGTGGCGTCACACCAAACCGTGGTTTCCTACGGCAGCTCAGCGGTCTGGACAGCATACTGCGTGCCAGCCGCAATGCAACATAAAGCCACTGGTAGCATCTGAATTTCAACCATTCTGGCCCAGACCTTGACCTAATGTGTTTGTATTGCAGTAAATGAGAGCAGAGTGTCTTTACATACAGTGAGTTTATTCCAGCTGTTCTCCTGCGGTCAGTAGAAATGCCTTATTACATCAGGACCTCTAGAAATGTGTGTAATGCCTTATTCACTGTTAAATGTTCACATTTGTTCATGTGACCACCCACTGAAATGTTGCTGTAGCTTGCTCTGAGTTAATCACCACAGAGAATGACACGTGTGTTTTATTTAAAAAGGGGCCATTCACACAAAACACGTTTTTGTTTAAAATGCAAGTTTAATTAGAACAACACAAGGTGTAGACAAGTTTAGAACAGTCTATCATGTGCATGATGCTGAAAAGAAGTGAAGGCATCAGTCCAACATGTCTGTCTAGTTCATTTTTACAGAGAAAAATAAAGTTAAAGCCGTGCAGTGGAATGCAAAACAAACAAAAACACACACACACACACAAACATGTTGTGAATGACCCCGAGCCTGGTTTATGCTTGCCGCAAATTCACTTCGTTGTGCATGACAAAAATTAGGTCAGCGCACCGTTGACATACAGTTCAAAATTAACTGGACAGGCAGAATGTACTAGAATGAGATTCGAATGTGATATAGATTTTCCAGAATTAGGCTATGTGCTGGAAACAAATATGGAAAACAAAAACTTCTGCCATCTTGAACAGATTTTAAGCAAGCACCTGTTGCTATTGTTCATACTTAAGATTTGAAGACAAAATATAACCATATAACTTAAGTATCACAATTTTTTGACCACCTTGCGTTTGTAAATTTTATGGGTCTAGCTAACAGGCGCATCGCATCCAGCGTTTTTAGCTGTACAAAGCAGCTCGATTTGCTGCCTGATATTGCAAATTGGTGTGTCTTACCATATTATGTTAATGTGTTATCTTAATTATGAACAGACTGGTTTGTAGTGCAAACAGTTTGACCATTTACTGCACGTTGTTATTCTTCTCTGTATTTCCCTGTAGCCGATAATGAACCTGAAGTCTCGCCCCTACTTCTGCGTTGAAGAATTAAGGTGGATAACAATATTGAGTTGCGGAATAGAAAAATGCATCATCCAGAAACACATTTTTAAACACTGACCATAATTTAATGTGAGCGCCATGTTTTTAGAAGGCCTCGTCATGCACAAGATGCGAGTGCAAGGATGGAAAAGCAGTGCAAAAACGTGTTAGGAGCCATTCACTAATGCATTTTTTTAATGTTTAGAAATGCCAGATGTGGTGTAGTGGAATAGGGGGGAAAAGGCAATTTTCATAGATGTTTTAGTGCTGATTTTTAGAACGCTGTCATGTGCGAGACACTGCAAATGCAACGTCAAAAATGCGTCTGTCTAGCGCACGTTTACAAAAAAAGAATGTAAAAGCAGCACACGTTTTTACAACACCCGTGTCATGCATGAGATGCTACAAAAGACACAATGACAGCCGTTAAAACACGTTTACATGCACACGTTTACATAATGCTACAGGAAAAACAGCACCATGGAATGCAAGAACGCGTTCTGTGTGAACAACCCATTAGCAACTGCCACAGACCCACATCAATTCCTTAAAAAATATAGTGACCACATAGAATTGGCATCACCTAGCAACCACTCAGAGCACTTTAGTAACCACCTAGACAGCAAAGTCTTAGCAACTGCCAACAGCACCCTAACAACCTAGAACAATGTACCATATAATACTACCAAATAGTGACCTAACATCACCCAGATATTTTGGTGACCAGGTTGTCACTGGAAGCACCACTCTAATTTCATCCAGAAGATGCAGTTTTTCACACAAATTCAAAATTTTGCAAAAATTTGCTATGATTCAGTGTTGTAATATTATGAAAGTTTGAAAGTATGATCCATCGGTTTTGCATTTCAGTTTAGGTAATATAGCTGTTCACATTCATTACAGTGAAACAGATCATGTCATATGACACTGAGCTCTAGTGTACATGAGACTATATGCAAATTGCAGTCAGTTTTGTTACACATTAACTTATCATTGACGTGTGCTTTGTATAAATACTAAAGATGTCATGTGAAGTATTCTACATGTTTCCAGTCGTCTCTTAACTTATTTTGTAAGGTAGTGTAATATAGAGTAGCTACTGTACACAAGAAGTGCAGTCTTCTTGTACTTACAAGTCCAGCAAATCCTCAAGTGCAGTACAATGTACCGACTGTAGCTGTATGAATTGCATTGTGCTAGTATTATTGTCATTTCTGTACATTTGTATTATTGGGGACAGCTGTTTATTGTATTTGTGTATGTGTTCGTCGTCGTTACATCTAAAAAATATTCACTGCAACAGCTAGAGCTGATCTACTGCCAGGACTGCAAATCCCTTCCACTGTACGTGGATCTAAACTACACACCAGTTTGTGTCTTAGGAACAAGTATTGATCGCTCAGAGATTAAACTTGTTTTGGACCAAATTTCTGAGTTTTGAGGGGGAGCAAGCAGCCGGAGACAAAAACGAGGCGTTCAACAAAATTTAAAAACATTGCTATTTTATTTATAATGTACGTGAAATCTAATAAACATTATTTCATTTTACAAGTTGCTTTTGTGTTTGATCTGGAAATGTCTGCTGTTTAAATTATATTTCCAGCAAAACAGTATTGATGATTTATTTGATGAAACCTAAAGTCAATATTATAGCCTATAAAAAAAAAGATGTATATGCCACTGTTTTTATTTATTTTTGCAGTGTTTATTTTTTTCAATTTTGTTAAATTTTGAGAAGAGTAAAATGCTTTGTGTACGATAATTTATTTGCTTCTTACTTGATAAAAAATAATAATGCAGGACTGTAGGAATGAACTCAATTCTCAAAGTAAAAACTGAATTTAGATTCCAGTAAAGCACTAACATGGCACATAACTTCAACACGGATTGAAGTTACAGATGTCTTTATGATGTGTTTCTCTTCACAAGATGTTAACTGATGGACCGGATTGGTGCAAATTACTCATTGTGATGTTTTTATCAGCTGTTTGGTCTCTCAGTCTGACGGCACCCCTTCACTCCAAAAGATTCATTGGTCAGCAAGTGATGAAATGTAAAATTTCTCCAAATCTGTTCTGATGAAGAAACTAACTCATCTACATCTTGGTTGGCCTGAGGGTGAGTACATTTTCAGCAAGTGTTCATTTTTTTGGGTGAACTATTCCTTTAAAACCCTTATTATAGTGCCACCCTATGGCAAAGTCATTCATAATGTAGTGCATGTTGGCTTAGCAAATTTTTTGATTTTCATGATGGTTAATATTCCCAATTAAAATGACTGACTGTTGAAATATGACCTCTGTCCTCACTCTGGTTGACTCTAAGCTCACTTTCTAGTGGTGAATTCTGCACTGAATGTTGCACTGTGGTGTCATTTAACCTTTGTTAAAGTCTTGTTTGTCAGAGAACAGAGCTGAATGTTCCCACAGAACCACTGAATGTTTTAGGGCTGTTTGTGAATAAGGAAGTTGATGAGGGAAGCATGGAGGATTAGGAATCAATCATTTGCTATTTGAAAATCTTGTTAAAACTACTAAAGGTCTACAGACATATTTAAATCAGCTAATTAAAGTAATTATGCAGGTAAAAAGCAATACAATTAAATGCTAAAACAAAACATTTCTGCCATCACATATTGCGTAGGCCTATATATGTTCTACATATTATGATCTGGGGTGATCCAAGTTTTTTTTCTTGATCCCAACAAACAATATCCAGCGTAACGAGAATGAAACTTAAGAATTCTGTCGTGAGGTTATGTAATGAGCAGCTTTAAATATTAAATGGATCTTCAGTGAATTCACTCTGATGTCTAATGTCAGACTTGTTAGCAGGGTGTGATTAAATAACCCACTGAGTCAGCATGACCAGCGCCCAGGATACAAAGCCACTGGTTGCCTTTAATCAGGTCAGATTTCTGTCTAAACATGCCTTTTAAAATCTCCTTAATTTTTAAAAAATGTTTTTTTGAGGTTTAATGTTGCAAAAAAAAATCCAGACAACTTAGATAGACACATAGTTTGTCTATTCTGATTAAAATTATTATTATTTTTTTTCTTAACCAGGAGGCTTTGACTGTGATTATTTGATTTTTATTTCAAATAAAACTTTTTGAAGGAAAAAAAGTCTAGATATGTTAATGCTGTTTTGTTTTAAATATCAGATAACAGAAAATATCAAATAAAAATTAATAACTATTCATGCAATACTTTTTATAGCCTATAGTTTAGAGATCACAAACGCTTTATGCTTTAGGCTATGTTATATAGCAGAAATAGAAACACACACAGTAATTATAGCATATCATATTATATTATTACTGTATATGTATTCTTTTTTAATAATGCAATTTAATTTGGTGTACATGAGAAGTTTTATACGGAGTGAATCACTGAATAATTAGTGACTCGTCTGGTGTTTAGGCTCCGCCTCCTGAATAACAGGCGGGGTTTATTGTTTTCTCGTGCATGTGGATATTTATGTCTGTCTGCGGTCCGTTACATTGTTTGACCCCCGTGATCCGGTCGGGACTTTATTTTATTCACATTTACAGGCTCTCAATACTGTAGATGTAACTAAACAGTCAGTGATTCATTTGAGTCGTTTTGATCTGTAAGAATGAACAAATCCGAGTATGAAGAATAAACACTGAAGTAAAGACACTCAGGAGCCTGTTTATAATGGTGAGATATCGTTTTAAATTAATATTGAATGTCATTGTAAATTTATTCATATGTTTTTTTTTTTATCTTAATCCAAAGGTCCATGATGTTGGTTTTTCTCTGTTAAAAGTACTAACGTGTTTGAAAATGAAAAAATGCAAACTTTTGATGCTTTTTCTTCGGTTTTCTAACCTTAAAAATAGCTAAATATTGTCCCAAGCTTGTTCAGGCTCTTATTGTTATGAAACTGTGTAGGCTATATGACATATCAATCACTTTTTTTCAGGGCTTCTTTCTTCATCTTCAGGAAATGATTCATATTTAAAACACCATGCCTCCAGTGACCTCTCAGGAACTCCCCCTCAACATCTATGTGGTCATCTTTGGCACTGGGATCTTTATCTTTGTTTTAAGCCTGATATTCTGCTGCTTCTTTGTTAGGTGAGTGTGACTGTAGTTTACCAGATCAGCCAGTTTGGTCTACGCAGATCCTGGGTGACGTTTCTAAAACTCTTCTTTGTGACTGGACTTCATCAGTATTGTCCTGTAAATAACGCCTGTGACAGACTGACAGCCACAGAGCAGAAAGGACTTCCTCTGGCCACACGCGCTTCCGAACTCGAACAATTCAGGACTAGATTGTATCTCTGTGCTTTTTGTTCACGGTGCTATTTTTGACCAAAGGCTTTTGGCTAATGTCATGTCAAACACTGAGAACTACAAACACTCCTTCGCCAAATTTGTTTAGAAACATACGACACAGCACAGTCTTTGCCTATACTGACATAGTGATGCCTAAAGATAAAAAAAAAAAAATTACATTGAACATTTGAAATAAAATAATAAAAAAGTCAATCCTTGTTAATGAATTGAATGTCCATGTTTTTCTTTGCAGTAAATTGAGACATCAGACTCGCAACGTGAGAGCTGGATACAAAATGGTGAGTGTGTGATTTGGGATTATATCATAAAATATTTCATCAAAAAGTATTTGACACTTACATCACACTTGAAAACCTCTCAGATGCTGCAGGATTTTCCTCTTCACTAATGTCTTTTTTTTCATGTTTGAAGTCTCACTTTCAATCTACTGGTGTTTTGGTGATTTTTAGTGGATGCATAAAGTCAATTCTCCTCGAGTTCACACCAGTGTCCTATTAGAGGAACCACAGGTGTAGAAATCACATTAACTATCAACACATTCACTAACCTCATTCCTTTAAAACTTCATTTTCAAACATAAATTCGTCAACAGAGAAAATGTGCTTAGAAAGTGTGCTTGTACCATTTCAAAATGAAATGACACTTGCTGTGATTTCTTAATTGCACTGATATTCAAATGGTTTACATCGTCACCTTTATTCAAAGTACTTTATAAAATAGAGATTGTTTTAAAGCAGCCTTACAGTTTGAACAGGAAAATAACAGAATCAATTATGAAAAATTCAAATATGAGATTCAGTTTCAGCAAGCAGCTCTACAAATGATAATAGTGTCATTATTCAGCTCCAGTCAGTTCAATATTGGTTCAGTGCTCAGCTCAAATGAGTTCATTTCAGCTATAAGCAGCTCTAAAAAAGGCAACAATGTCGTTATTCAGCTTGAGTCAGGTCAGTGTTCATTTAATTCAGTTAGATAATGGTTGATGTTGCAAAATTCATAAACTGTCTATGAAATGCTTTTAGCTGCCACTGTTTAAAAAAAAAAAAATTAACGACTATGTTTTACATTACAGGTTGTATTTAAAGATGAAACAACACGGTTGCATGCACACGGGGTAAAAGTCTTTGTCTATAAATTTATTGAAAGGTTAAAGTTATTTGAGTACTTGGAAAGTTGTTAAACTTTAAAGGTTCTGATTTTCCCTCATCTACATTGTGTTTCTCAGTTAACATGTGCAGTCTGTTTGGAGGACTTCAGGACAAAAGATGAGCTTGGAGTGTTACCATGCCAACACGCCTTTCATAAGAGGTAAATCCCTCCTTTGTCTTTTATCATGCTAATGCTACTACAGAAAAGAGGTTCATTGAAGCGAACTCAACATGGCCTGTGCCTTGCAACTGTAAAAGCCCGTTCACACCAAGATAAAGAACTATAAAGATAACTCACGATAATTACCAAAATAACGCTCTGTTCATCATGAGCACGTGCTGCCATTATGTATGGATTCTGATTGGCTGTTAATGTTTTTACCATCCATCAGCTGGGAAAAGTCATTCTGACTGATTCCATCGATATCGTGCAGATCTGTTTCGACCTCACTCTGACCGTCACTACAGTCTTAATAGAATGATAACCTTCGTTTCGCCTTCTCTTGAGACCTCATGTAAAGAAGTCATGAACATGACCCTGGAGGCGGAGCTTCCCGCACTATAAAAAGTGAGATGAACTTCCAGCTCATTCTCTTACTTTTCTCGCCTCAAGAGACCAGGTACAGGTAGGAAAACAGAATTAAATTGATTATCCTCTGTTCAATTCATCACCTAGTGGTGCAGGTGTCTTGTGTCCCTGTGAATTGTGACGGTTATATGGCATTATTGCTACATGATAGTTTTGTAGCTAGCTAATATGCTAAGCTATGCAGTGTTTTTGTAATTCTGTTCTCTTGATATCTATCAATGAAAAAATAGAATATACTTCTATTGCAAAGTTTTTGATAATATTAACCCTATAATACCCTATATCACTGTTCGCAGTGGTTGGGGATTATTTGACTTGCTTGGTACGTTCGTGTACAGGTGCATGTCAGTTCCTTGTGTGAGCTAAATTACCCTTGGGTTTATTTTGGATCATCAGAGTATGTTCGCTTACTTGTGAAGGACAATTTTTCTAGTTGCATTTAATAAACCCTTACTAATTCTCACAATCAGTGGGGGTTGTTATGAGCCTTGTTATAAGCCTTCTGAGTATGTTCACGTACAGGTGAATGTTGGCTTAATTTACTGCAGTTGCAGTAGCGACTGTCATCTCAATGCTGTCGGTTTTGTCAATCAGCAATGGATCCCCGTGATGAACATCTAGGGATTGCTCCCCTGACAGAGGATATGGATAATCCTTGCAGTGCAGCTTGTGAGAGTGATCTACGATGCTGGATTTAGGCTCCAGTTTCTTCAGGGGTGTGGATTCAAATCTCAGCACTGCCAGCAGTGGTTTAACCAAGGCCGGGAGGCTCTGCATGTACTCGAAAAAGATCTGAAATATTGTGAGAGCACGCTTTCCCTGGCAGCAACCAGGTACACCAGAGACATGCGAGTCAAACAAAATCTGTCATCCTCTCCCACAGCCAGTCGCCTGTTTTCTAAGGCAGGGTGACTTAGTCCTGCTCCAGGGCCCCGTCCTGCCCTAGAGAGTAACGACTCTGTCATGCGAACCGGATTCGCACCATGGTGGCTGAGCATGGTAGAAAGAGGGAATGCTCTTTAAGTGGTCATGATCATAAGTGTTCTCGCAAACATTGTGTGACCACCAGTATTTCAATTTCAAACCAACAGGTCATAAGTGTGTGAATAAACCAACCACTGCTCCAAAAAGTACAGATGTACATCTTAAGATTCTGACTACTCTTCAGAGCTTATCTCAGAGAATGGACAGATTGGAGGCCCATCATTCCTTTTTCTGATCCATTTCTTCCCCCGGCCAGGAAAGCATTCAGCCACCTGTGCCTTGGAGAGAAGAGGCCGTGCTGTCTATTTTTTCCCCCAAATCACTGTTCGATAGTGGGCATCAATCAGAATCGGGAGACTCCCATTCAGATGCTGCAGAGGTGAGGTGCCTCATGTATAAACTTTGCATATGCACTAAATAGAAATGTGCATATGCTGTTTTCCACGCACGTATCTGGATTTATAAAAATGCTTGTTTACCAGTAGACACTGGACTTGGTGATATGCCACCAGATGAGCAGACGATAGCATCATGGACAGCTTTGGGACCGGCCCCTGTCTTGGCTAATCCATGCTGTCCTGGCAAGGAGTGCACTAAGGCTGACTGCCTGATTTCTCACTGTTTATGCTGCTGCACATCTCCTGGTGGCCTTATAGAAAACAGTGTGTGTGGAAGATCAAGATTCCAAAATGGTAATTGATTCAGCTTTGGTAGCACATTCACAACAAACACGTGATGTAAGTGAGGTTATGTCATCAGCTGTCTTATGTTGCAGGCAGCCATAAGGAGCAACCTGATGAATTTACCAGTAATGCCTTTGATGTCTTTCATCCAGATTCTCAGGAAATGTTGGACAGACCTGAGCATTCTATTACATTGAGGGAGGATGTTCAAAGGGCTTGTGGCAATTCCCTGCCCTTTAAAAAAAGGTTTAAAACACCTCAAAGGCCGCAGTGGCCTATGTGATATTGACATGATGTGGTGGCCCTGCTGGTGTCCAAGAACATAGCTTTCATGTCAACAGTCAGCTTCCCACCTCACTTCCCCGAAGGGTTGTCCACGGTAATTCATGGGTACCAGCTGCAGTTTCACCTCCCTTTTCAGGGCTTCAAATGACTATTGTCAAGGACAGTGGTTTTCAAGCCGGTCCTGGACCTGATTCAACTCATCAGCTCATTAGTAGAGACTGCAAGACCTGAATTGGGTGTGTCTGTTAAGGGAGAAATACAAAATGTGCAGGGCAGGTGCGCCTCCAGGACAGGTTTGAAAACCACTGGTCAAGGATACCCTTTGTGGAGTTAGTATTGGAGGAGGAAGTTCAAAGTGTGCTGAAAAAAGGAGCCATTTCAGAGGTACGTCCCAACGCACAGCAAAATGGGTTTACTCCACAATTGAGGAAAAAAGAGGTGGTTATTGGCCCATTCCCGACATCATGAGTTTCTGATGATCATCATGAGTTTCAATACTTAAAGGTACTCTCATTCAAAATGATTCACCGAGAGTATTACTCGAATGGTCTCAGGCCTTTGCCCCCCTTCAGTTACATGGTATCAAAATTTTTCCATATCTAGACGATTGGTTGATGTGTAGCCCCACTCTAAATCAAGGAGTAATGGACAAAGTACTGTCCCATATTCAATCCCTTGGTTCCACTGTAAACTGGAAGAACAGCAGTCTCCAGCCTCGACAACAAGTAAACTTTCTCAGGATCCATTTTGATTTTGTGACAATGAATGCACATCTCACCTCAGAGGGCCAACAGTCTCAGAAAAGCATTAAGACATTTCCAGTCAGGAAAACTGGTGAATGCACTTAAATTACAGAAGTTGTTTTGGCTGATAGTAGCAGCATCAGTGGTGATCCTTCTGGGCCTGTAGAGAGCGCGTGGCATACAGTGTTGATTTAATTCATATCATCTCCATCCAAAAAAGACATTCAAAAGGAGTAAAGCTGTTGGTGACAGTTCTGCATGAAGGCTCTGCTCCCCCGGAGGAACAGAGACTTTCTTCTCAGAGGAGTTCCACTGGGAGTTCTTCCTCACAGAAGAGCAGTGATCACAACAGATGCATCACTGACAGGCTTGGAGAGCTGTCTGGGAGGGCTGGTCATTTAGGGGCACGTGGAAGCTCCATTGGTCTTTGGAACACACAAATGTGCTCAAACTAAAGGCAGTTTCTTGCCTCAAGGGGTTGCTACAGTTCAATTACAATTTGTACAATCAGTACAATTTTTCACTCGCTGACAGGTTTTGATAAATCACCACAAATGCCCCACATCGGAGGCAAATCGGTGCTCGTTCACGCGAGTGACAATCGCGCAGTGTGAATTATCAAAGACGCGATCTGAGGGTATCGCTGACACGTCGCCGACGCCCCCGAAATATTTGGCATGCTAAATATCTGGAGCTGTCGGCGATTCGCAATCCTGCTGTGTGAATGAGTTCTGAATAAAAATAAATCGGCGATGACCTTCAGCCAATGAGAGACAAAGATACAGGGCAGAGGGAAGTTCGGGGAGGAGTTATAGACTAGAATATCAGTATTTTAATAG
>JAUZSZ010000109.1:14862789-14876768 GCA_034780575.1 Labeobarbus marequensis | reverse complement strand
TATTAGTACTCAATATTTTACTTGGAATTGTTTGTTATTTTTACAAAGATTGTTTAAGTAATTATCAACGTCATGATCCCATTGTTCCCATCATGCACTTGAACGGCATAAATAATTAATAAGGTAATTTTTTTTTGTGCTGTTTTTGAGATGTATTTACACTGTTTTATGGTTGCTTTTGTTGTTAGGTTAAGTAAGTTGCTGTTTTGTTACATCTGGAGTTCATTTTCCACTCAAAATGACCCATTCATACTCAAACACTATTCACTGATTGTCACCGTCATTGTGTATCATGTGCCAAGTATTCAGGTCTCTGTGTTCATTCAGTTAATAACTACATTGAGTCAACATATTACTTTAAAAAGAATAACAAGCTGTCTACTTGCTTACATACGTGATTGTACCTTAACCACATGCTGCATTTTTTTCCAGTGCTATGTTGCTTGAGTAAAGTTTACACACTGTGACTGAGTGAAATGTACTTGAGTATTGCAGGGTAAACTTAAAATAATTAAGTAGAAATAATGTTAAATTTACTTATTTCCTTTGCTAATTTTACATAACTTAGTTAAGTAGATTTTTCTTAATTCCATACTTAATTCCATATTTACTTAGAAAATATGCATGCAAAAACTTGCAAAATTTGATTTACTTCTTGTTTTTTTCAGTGTAGTTTTGAGTCTTAAAGTCAATATGAAAGTAAAATTGATCCCTATAATTTTTTACTTATTGTTAATGGTTATTATTAGAAGGGAAGAAGGAAATAATGAAGTCCTCACAGATTTTATATTGTAAAAATGTTGCTTTCTCATGAAATACATCATCTCAGGAGTACTATTAATCCCAAGCGTCCTTTTATTTCAACTATAAGTGTATGTATTCTGGTGTGTGTTGGTATTTTGTGCTGGTCGGTGGCTGCTAATACTCACGCAGACCCACGGGTGTTTCAGAGCCTCCTGAGCCGTGATTCTCTTGGCTGGATTGATGGTCAACATCTGATTGATGAGGTTTTTGGCTTCAGGGGTGACCGTGTCCCACTCTGGCGAGGGGAACTAGAGGAAACATGGGAACTCATGGTTATGTACTGACTCAACCACTGACTCAACTGTATGAGTGAAATCACAAGGTGTCTCACGTCATAAGCCCCGGCTTTGATCTGTTGGTAGAGTTTGTGCTGGTCTTCATCCCAAAAAGGAGGATATCCCACTAGCAGAATATACAGGATGACTCCTGCAATCACATTATTGATATTTCACTTCTAACGCATTCTGTGCCATTCTTTGTGTACTCACAATTCTTCACGTACTAACGCAGACATTTAGGCACACCTAAAACAACCCTAAATGTAATAATAAATACACATATAAATTCCATAAAGAAACATATACATATTTAAACACAAACACAAAATTATATTGTATAAAAAACATAAACACCAAACATTATCAAAACGGCTACAATGTTAATGACGTCTAAGTTTATTCCTTTAAATAATTGATCTAATTTCCAGAATTTAAAATTCATAAAATAATATAAATATATTATAATAAATAACATAAATTATAGAAATATATTAACAATGTAAACTGCATTGTTTAATTAGAGAAACATCATATAAATATAAACAAAAAAAAAGCTTAAATGAAATCGTCTAAAGATCTTGTATTAAAGTCTAATTTGTGAATAAATCATTGTTTTGAACTGGTTCTTTGTAATAACTTATATACAAAATACACAACCATTCAAAAGTTTCAGGTTAGTAAATATATATATATATATATATATATATATATATATATATTTCTCTGAAAGATCTCTGAAGGATCATGTGACACTGAAGACTGCAGTAATCAATAATAATGCTTTCATTTACAGAAATAAATTACATTTTAAAGTATATTAAAATAGAAAACCATTTTTTTAATTGTAATAATATTTTGCAATATTACAGATTTTTCTGTATTTTTGATCAAATAAATGCAGCCTTGATGAGCATAAGAAACATTAAAAAAAAAAAAAAAAAAACATTAAAAATCTTAATGATACCAAACTTTTGAACGGCAGTGTATACAGTTATATGTATGGAAATTATATTAAATAAATTAAAATATAAAATACAGAAAATAATAAAAAATAAATCAAATACTTTAAATGTATTAAAAAATGTAATTGTTTAATTCTATTGAGAAATAATGAACCAGTTCAAATGAATGATTCATTCAGAAACAAGAATTGAATTAATTATTTTTTTGAACTGGTTCTTTGTAATAACGCAGCATTTGTGAATCATTTGACTGTAAGGCAGAAATTTGTTTGAAGACTAAAACTGCCAGGTGGGTTCAAAATAGTTGCTAAACATTACATGATCTGGTGATAAACAGTTTAAATTAACGACATTTGTGACAACAAACTTAAAATGGGGAACAATTTTGAGTGCTGCATTTTGAGAATGACTCCTATGAATCCATGAACTGGTTCACTGATACACAAACAATCCTAATAAACCACTTCGCCGAAATGAATCAGAATTCCCAACCCCAGACCAAAAAACCACCAACCCACCTACTGATCTGCAAAGTAATTAAACCGCTCAACTATCGATACTCTAGAGAAAGTGAATGTGAAACACGACGGTGAAAGCGGCGCTTGGCAACAGCCTCTTGACAACACCTGCCGGAGAACAGCTCTCCACATCTGAGAGCTGATGTGTCTGAATATGTGCGGGGCGTCGAGAGAGCGAGCGAGAGAGAGAGAAGATAGAAATAGATACAAAGAACTCTATCGGGAGGGAGCGTGTGACTCACCACATGCCCAAATGTCCACAGGTTTCCCATAAGCCTCCTTTCGCAGCACTTCTGGGGAAAGGTAACCTGGCGTTCCAGCGAACCCTGCATGCGAAAGCAAAAACACACATCTGAAAATGCAACATCCAGGCTCTTTCCAACTCCTCTGTGTTTGTGAAAACCATTTGGGCGCCAGATTGTGTGTTTGGAAGTGGCTAAATGAAACAAATAAGGCAAAACAGTTGGGGATTTTTGCTTTGGGAGAGATCAAACCGACCACTTACCAAACCAGGCCTGCTGGTCCCCTTGCACTTCAATGGCCAGGCCAAAGTCAGCCAACTTGACGGCGGCATTCTTGCATTTACTGGCCAAGAGCAAGTTCTCCGGCTGAGGGGGAGATCAGGGGTGCACTCATATTACTGCTGATCCAAAATCTGATACATGTCACCTTTTAGCACCTAACACATAACATACAACCACAGCTGCGCAAGAGATACAGCATACAAACAGAATCAACTCCTAAAATATAAGCTGCGCTGGGCGCCGACGTGTTCGGTCACCGGTAGAGTTCCAGTGATGTGCTAGCGCTCTCCATTTAAAATCGTATGGGAGCTTGATATCAATGACTTCGATCATCCAAATGGTCCAATGGTTGACTCTCGGATATAAAATAGTGACAGGTATTCAATTGTCAAGAAAAACATCTAACAACCAAAATACAGATGATAAATGATGCGGCTCTCAACCAAGTTGCTGGGACCTGTGTTATTTTAGCATTATTTATACACTATTATAATTTTTAAAATGTATATATATGTTTAGTTTTAGTTAATGATAACACTGGGTAGGACCTACTAAGAGATCTCAATACACTTTAAAAAAATTAAAATATATATATATATTCTTAATTTAATTTGTTCCCAACAACTACCATTTTAACTTTATTTTTAAAGAACCAGGGCTTCCATGGTCTTGAAAAATCTGGATATATGAGGGGGTTGTTATAAAAAAGTAATTTCTAGACTTGGGAAAGTCTATGGAAATGTATAAAATCTTAAGAAATCATAGAAATTTAGAATAGAAATTTTTAGATATAGTTACATCAAGACCTAAAATAATTCATCACGTAAAAATTGCTGAGAAATAATACTAAAATGAACTATATCTTGTAATCACAAACGACTGGAAAAGTCATGTGAATTCATTGCTCATTAAGAGTGTGAAAAGCACTCAGCTCTTGAAACTTTCATAAATATGGAATTTTATTAATTAAATTTTAATTATTTATTTCACAATTTTAATGAAATATCACTCATATTTTGTAAATGAAAACAAGTTCGAAACAAGTATGTCATTAAAGCAGAACTTATAAACGAGCCCTCTGAATATTTTTTGGACAATGAAGACAATTTTTTGGAAGCCTTGGAGTCAGAAAGGTTGAGAACCACTGATTTTACACACAAACATTTGTTATATTAGCTCTAGGTACTGTCAGCCTAAATAAGCTTGCTAAAGACTTAAAGTTAATTAGTACAGGATATAGTAGCGTTACGCAGAAGAGTGTTATTCATTCTTAAGAGCATCTTTAAAGTTGTTCTTTACTGTCATTCAATCCCAGTGTTCCTTACAGCATCTTCCTCTGAGACCGGACTGGATTATCTTTAGCTGAACACAGTCGATTTCATTTTTTCGCTGTCACTCATTTTGACATATGGGCTAATAATACATCATCCCACTTAACACGCACATTCACACCTCCATGTAATGTTCAGCGTGCGTGTGTGTGTGTGTGCTGTGTAGGTTATGTTCCCTCTGCTCTGGTGGAAGTTGAGCCAGGTGGGAAATTGGGTCCAGAGGAGCAAAGAATCATGGGAAATTTATTCAGTCTCAATCTCTGATCTCTTTCTTCCTGCTGTCCTCATCACGCTACAGATGCCGCTCTGAATAGGGACGAATGGTCTCTGTGTTCTGACGCTCAGCCGCCGTTGCCATCTGCTGGAGCTATTCGCGGAGCTCAGATGGCATCTCGACGTTTCGGGCTCATGGTTTGAAAAGCGTTATGATTGAGAATCCGTAGGATGGTGTGAAATGCTCGACGACCTTGAACCGTATCCGGGGAAAACGACGCTGGAAACGCAACCAGACTGAGATTTGCATAACCTGATTCTTTAAAATATAAAAAGCAACTTCTAATCTGAAGCAGGACTGGAAAATGAAGCAACATGAAATCAAAACTGAGCCTATTTGCTTTATTTCTAGACGTTCCTGATCATACTGTAACGATTTATTGGTGAAAGTTATTCCATTCCAGTTCAGAATCAACCTGTGTGTGAAGTCTTCAAACCAATCACAAATAAACCGACATCAAATCAGCAATAAAAAAAATGAAATCTGAAATACTAGCACAGTTTAAAGTTTTATGCCAGACATAGAAATCCATGCATACAAAATTTCATGCCAAATCGGATCACGAGTATTAAAGGGATAGTTCACCCAAAATTTTAAATTTACTCATTTACTCACCCAACCTGTACCAGTTTCTTAACAAAAGAAGATATTTTGAAGAACGTACAGTTTTTGGTCCCCATTGACTTCAACAGTATGGAAAAAAATACTATGGAAGTCAATGGGTACCAGAAACTGTTTGGTTACCCAGATTCTTCACAATATCTCTTCTTGTGTTCAGCAGAAAAAAGAAATCCATACAGGTTTTGAACAACATGAGGTTGGAATTTTCTGTTTTTTTTAAGCCACGCCCCCTACTGAATATTAATCATCTCACCATCCGAATCTCATCATAAATGCACATCACACATGGCATATTTGTACCCAAAAGCATGCACAACATACACACCCACAGACGAACGAATCACCTGTCACTCACCTTGAGATCTCGGTGCACCACGCCCATTTGATGGCAATGAAGCACCGCCTCCAGGATCTGCTGGATGCAGTGACTGCATGCAAACACCAGGGGGAGCATGTTAGTCTGAGCAATGCCATTCTCTAGTGCACAGGCACAGGCAGGAAATGCAGGGTGATTACAGGGAGCTATTAATAATATAACAGTACATCTTCCCCCTGAATTATGTCAAAAACTGATGCCAAGCATAATAAAATATTTTAAGTGACTCTCTCTTCCAAAAAAAAAAAACTGCCTTGTAAATTTTCATATAAGTGTGGCAAAGAGTTTTATCTACAGAATGAATCTCTCTACATAATTTCCGTGTCAAATTTCAAGCCCAAATGAAAAGAAAGAAAATAAATAAACGAATGAATGAATGAATGATTTATTTATACATTATTATTTAGTAAATTTGTGGCAAAAACGTATGTAGACAGGACAAATCTCCATTATGCTTGTCAAATTTCAAGAACAAAAGAAAAATCAGAATTTACTGATTTATTTAATCTAAATTAATAAATGAATACTATTTTGCATAAAGAAAATAAAACCCATTTTAAGATTTTATTTTCATAAAATTTTACCCCCAAATTGTCTTATAATTGCCTTATATATAGGATTAATCTCCCTACATCATTTAGACCAAATAAAATTTTAAACCCTAAATAAAAAAAGGAATTAATAAATGTATTTATCTATTTTATAAATTACCTTTTAAATGTGAGACATTATTTTCAAGATATACAATATATGTTGTCCCCCAAATTGTCAAATTTAACCCCCAAATCAAAAGAGAAATAGGAATTAATTTGTTTATAAATTCATTTATTTTAGAAATTAAATTTGTTAAATTTTTTTTAATATTTTAAATGTTAAGATTTTTTTTTATGATAATATTTTTTTATGATAATTATTTTTATGATAATAAAGCATATTTTATCCCCAAATTTTCAGTGTCGTAATCGAATGGCCAAAGTTTGGCTAATTAATTCTTTCTTTTGTTTGGAGAGTAAAATATGGCATTTCATGAGATTCACCCTTGGATTTATCTCATCTGCAAAGAAAACTGAAGGGTTAGCATTCAAACACATAAGACTAAAAGTAACTTTGGACTTGACAACCACCGTCACCCAAAACAGAGATCCTTGACAGGTAAAGAGAGACACTAATAAAGGCTCCCTCTTAATGTTATAAACTCTGATCAGTCCACAGAAGTGTTCACGTGCATCGATGTCTTTTGAAACAGCACACATGATGCTTTTCCTGCGTACCGAAACCCTGTTTTACTGACACAGGAAGCTCTAGCTAACACTACACACTTAAAATCTGCTCTCAAGGGTGGGATGATCTCACCACCCACGACGAGAGCGAGCATCAGGAGAGACAGAGAAGGTGAAAGAGAAAGACTGAGCCTGAGACGAGAAAGAAGAGAGGTAAGACTGGCTGCGGCGCTGCAGCGGACTGGAGTGTGTTTTTTGGCAGTTGTGTGGTGAGATAGGCTAAAGGAAATGTACCGGTGTGTGAGGAGAGGGAGGTGGATGGTGTGAGTCAGTCTGTGTAGGCGTGTGCTGCTGATTTACTGAGAGTGAACGTGTGTGTGTACTTGTTGTAAAACTGGAACATACAAAGCTGTTTTCGAGTTCTTCCACACTAGGATTCTTCAACTACCTTGTTTTGGGGGCCAAATTGAAGGTGGACGAACACTAGATTCATTACTAGATCTGGAGTCGTCATTAAAAACTAAACTAAACACCCTTAATAATGTGTTTACTTATTAAAACAGACAGATTTAAAAAGCTAACCTTTTTTTCCATAAAAAAATGATTGATGACAAACTTTGATGTTGGCTTGATAAAGCCAGTTCTTAAAGTTTACAACTACTTTGAAAAAGTTTTTCTCAGAGAAACGCAATAAAATGTTACTACCATGTTTTGACATGATTTAGCACATTGCTAACATGCGTTAACACACTGCTAGCATGTTTTAACAAATCGCTAACATGCAAGTTGCTACCATGTTTTAACATTTTGCTATGATGATTTAATACGTTTCTAGCATGATTTAGCACATCGCTAACATATTTTAAGCATGTTTAACATGTTGCTAACATGCTAACATTGCTAACATGCATTAGCATGTTTCTAACATCATTTAGCACAACTAACATCTTTTAACATGTTTCTAACATGTTTCTAACATTTTGCTAATATGAACTAGCATGTTCTTAACATGTAAAACTATGCTAACATGAATGAACATGTTGCTAACAAGATGATAACTAACATGATTTGTCATGATTACTAACATCTTTAAGCATGTTTCTAACATGAATTGGCATGTTCCTACTTATGCTTTAACATTATGCTAGCATGTTTTACCCTATGCTTACATAAATTAACATGTTTTGATCATGTTTAACATGTTGCTAACACAAATTAGCTTGTTCCTAGCATGTTGTAACATTATGTTAGCATCAATTAGCTTGCTGATAACGTTAACACATGGCTAACATGAATTAGCATGTTGCTAACATGTTTCCAACAAGTTTAATATTAAACTAGCATGTTTTAACAAATTCACATGTAACTTCTATCTATCTATCTATAAAAACGAACAAAAAATATATATTTTTCTTTATATTTTCCCTGCAAACACTAGAGCAAGTGTGATTCTCAGATACTTGAACAGATCATTTCATTTCATTATAGCTTGATCTAAAGATGAAATGAGCAACTTCTGTTCAACTAACTTTTCTGTCATTTTCCTTCGAAGGTTTAGTTTTCAACATCAGTGTCTCTTTACCCAATATGTCCTATTTCCTGTAATGGACGCAATCAAAAATGATTCACCTGTCTGAACCATAGACTTTACCTCCAACTCTGCTCAAAATATGACCTCTGCTGAACTCATCTCTGGTCACACAGCAGTTTCATCAATATCAATTGAAGGGCAATAAAAATGACGGATGGCTGATTTGGCCCACAGGCGGCCAGCTGAAGAGTCCCTAGACTAACACTGTTTGGTTCACTAATATAACGTAAAAAGATTCTGCAAGAAAGAAAGATCACAAATGGGATCTCTTTAAAGTAGTTATAGCCTAAGGAATCTGATTGCTCTTGATCTTTTGAGACGAAAGAGTTGAACTATGAAAACACAGAGCAACTTCTAGACCTCAAACTTTTAGAATGTATTGAAGCCAAGCTGCAGAAACAACTCATTCTGAAATCCAAACAAATCCCTAACATATGTTCACCTATTTTACACAAACAACTCGATCTAAAACAGAGCATATAACCCTAGTTGTTTCTCTTAGACAGCAAATTGAGATTTTGAGTGTCAGTATGAAGTCAAATATAAAATGATCTGAGCTTACAATCTATATTTTATTATATTTTATAGCTCTATACTCTTATTGGAATTTTAGGAGAACAACCTGAGACAAAGTTTGTTAAATTACATACATGAACTTAATTAAGTCTCCTAAACAATGGCCATGTACACACTGCAGCTAAATTCGGTTTAACTTTTAGTGTTTAATCCTGTTCAGTAATTTACAGATGTGACAACTGCATTCAACACCCGAATTAACTCCCAAAAAAAAAAAAAAATCAGGCAGTACAGGCAGTTATCATACAACCGCATTACAGAAATTTGATGCAGTGTTGGAACCCAAATGAACACCTGTTTCTAATATTTAAACGTGTGTCAGATTTGCAATGCAAGAAATCACAGGGCACGAGGTACATCTTGACTCAGTGTTGCCAGATCTTGCTATAAAAAACAGCAAATAAGAACAAGCCACATAAACATCTTCCAAACATGTGGAAATAAGCCACATATCATGCACCTGCCTAATTTATTAACTTCGTAAAATGGATTGCTTTATGAGCTAAGCACAAACAACAAGCCAAAAGATGCTTAATAATAATAAGTGAGAGGGAATGAGATACATCTTGACTCAATGTTGCCAGATCTTGTTCTTAAAAAACAGCAAATAAGAAAAAGCCACATAAGCACCTTAAATGCAAACGTGTTAATGTGGAAATCAACCACATACCAAAATATCACAACCTGCACCTGCCTACTTCATTAACTGCATAAAATATATTGCTTTATGAGCGGAGCCCAAACAACAAGCCAAAAGATGCTTAACAAGCGTCTCTTATAATAAGTGGACATGGAAACCCTTCAAGAGCGCGCTCTGCAAAGCAACCTTTCAAATATGTAATATTACTTTGGTTAAAAATAGATACCACAAAACGAAATGTTTCTGTAGTTACAATGGTGTTAATCATCTGTAATTTAGGGGATTCACTTCTGTATTTCAATGCGGTGTCACTCCTGAAACTTAGTGTGTACATGGCCAATAAAAGTGCAACTGACTACTTTTTCTCCGCCATCAAATCGAGAGGCCAGACCTATCATATACATCAAAAGCAGGTCATACAGCCTGAGTAACCTCCCATTTTATCATGATTCCCCTTCAAAGAGCGTGGATGTCTGGTTGACGTGTGGCCGAACAGAGAGCAGATAGCAGTCAGCAGCTTTATTTGAGCATCTGAATCAAGACCGCAACGAGCTGCGAGACTCTCAAAGAGCCCTTCACTCAAGTGCCTATTAAACGAAACAGCGGTCCTCTGTCATCCTCAATGCAAGGCTTGACTGAAACAATGCGTTACACGCACCCGAGAATTACCCAATTGCAAAGATAAATGACACTGTTTTGAAACAACAGAGAGGAAAAAAGACAGTGAGACAAGAAACAGAGATGGTGAGTAGATACTCTCAGTGCATCAAGAGCAATTAGTCTATTTTCACAATAGAGTGTCTGATACTGACCCGAGTTCATCTGATGGCACGAATTCGGCTGGTTTGGTCAATGGGGCAGAACCCTTAAATATGCCTTATCTACCCCTAAATGGTGCCTATTAGTACCTTAAATGGATAGTTCACCGAAAAATGAGACTTCCGTCATCATTTACTCAACGTCATGTTACTCCAAACCTGACTTTCTTTGATCTGTGGAAAGTAAAAGAAGATATTCTGATGAATGTTTGGGTCAGTGGGTTGGTTATTGTTAACAAAAACTCAAATATTAAATTTTTCTGTAATTGAAATAAAGCTGAAATAAATAGATTTTGAGCCTGCAAGTCTCAGTTTGAACTCAAACACCAAATTCTCACATGACCAAATGATCTGATTTATGCTATCAATATTAATTTTATAGCTCTATACTCGTATTTAAGAGAACAACCTGAGACAAAATTCATAGTTAAATTAAAAAAAAAAAGATAACTCAATTAAGCCTCCTGGGCAAAGTCCAAAAAGTAATCCCTGACTATTTTATCTCTGTCAACAAGTCGAAAGCTGAAATAGAATAAAATATTCAGCAAGCTGAAATGAAATATAAATATTAGATGAAACTTAAATGAAAATGACAAATGTTGTCTTGGCAATTAACTGAAATAAATAAATTGAAGCAAAATTACAAAAACAAAAATAAAAATTAATTAATGCTATATTATAATAATCCTAATAAAAATACATAATACAATAAATAAATAAATAAATTAAAAAATATTAAAAGTGATAAAAGCACAAAAAATTACTTGAGCTAAAATGAAAATGAAAACTGAACAAATAAAAATAAATTAGTGTATAATTAAAAATATTACAAATACTATAATTGTATATAAATAATACTAAAATAACTGGTTTGGGTCAAAACAACAACAGATCCCAGTAACTCACTATATGAACAATAATAAAGAGAGACATTTTTCAAAATATTTTTCAAAAAGTCAGTCATGCAGGTTTGGAAACCCATGAAGGTGGGTAAATAAAGACAGACACCATTATTTTTGTTTGAGCTATCCTTTTGAGGTTGCAAATTACTACCTTAAGGTGAAAGCAATAAAGCTTAATTTGAGGCGTAGGAATAAAATGTTTTCTTTTTGCCGCTAGCTCGAAATTGCCTTCACAGGCGCTTTTCTGTACACATCTTCATAATGTTACGACAAAACACTGTGAATCAGAGCCAAATAACACAACGTAAAAACTGACCTGTGGAGGAATTCAGACCAAACTACTCGCATGCTTCTCATCTCTCGCAATTCATCCAAAATGCCCTGTGCACTTTAAGACTGGGTAGTAAAACTAAAGCAACAAAAAACATTTTCAATTTTAGGCCTTCTCCTACACCGTTTTCTAGCTAAAATGGTAAAAGTAAATAAATAAATTGCTGCTAGTGCTCACAATAGCACTCGCACTGACACTCTAAAGCCTGATATATGTAATAATAATCATATATATAAATATATGTCAACAATCCGAAAAAAGTTAGCATTTGTGTTTGTTATTGAGTATCTTACTTTTTACAATAAGCTTTATGGCTCAAATAATATGATATAGTGAAAATATGGCACTCAGAAAGCAGAAAAAAAACACCTCAGGCCCAAACTAAGTAAAATGATAAATATGTGCAGTTGCTGATATTTATATGGCCTGATGAAATTCTGATAGCTTGTAATGTAAACCAATGAGATCTTTGTAACAGTATAGCAGACACTTACATAAAATGCATATAAATATCAGTTGTCACTCTATATCTCCCAATAATATCTCTTAGTAAGACAATATTTAAATTCTCAGTTTAGATCATGTTCATAATTTAGAAGCCTTTGTGTATGAGATATGATACAGTAGGCTTAATAGTGTAAGTATGCAAATCCTCTGCGAACTGTAGCCAAATAACAATGTGAAAAGAGACCTGCAGGGAATCGAACTCGGGTTCAGACCAAACAAATCAAACCGAGTGTGCAAACAGCCACCAAATGCAGAAACACAGCAAAAGTCCCAGATGTACAGTTCAAGACAGACACATGGGTGGCTCGAAACAGGCAAGAGTCACATGACACATGCAGTGGGCCAGTGCACTTCCCATACTGACCTTCAGGTCCCTGTGCACTATGTCATGATGGTGAATGTGATTGACACTCTCTAGAATCTGATAGATACAATGACTGCAAAGATAAGCGAGAGAGGAGAGGACAGAAGGGGAAGAACAAGAAAAAGAAAGGATGAGAGGCGTGACGGAGGAGGTGAGTTAGTCACGGGGAGACGAGCGCAGGAAAGGAACAACGCAGATAAGAGAGACTGTTTAATAAGAGGGTGATGAAATGAGACAAGTGATAACGGTGAAAGCCCTGATGTTACACCACGCAGAACAATAGCAGCGCAGCCGGGCGGGACGCATCATTTCCTGTGAGGGCGCTGCCGATCAAACGTGGGATGGAGAAATGGAGGGAAGGGTGGATGAATCAACGGAGAAGAGCTGAAGATATGGAAATGATCCATGTATGTGTGTGTGTCTGGATGTTTGAAAGAGAGTACGGCTGCTTTCTGAGATGCCAATGGTATTTTTTTAACACACACATTTCTAATACAGGTTCAACAATAAAAATGGCCTGCTGAGTCTGACCCAGGAACAGTGTGAGAGAGTTTTGGGTCAGTTAGGACAAAAGTCACTTGTACAGGACCAGTGAAAATCTTACATTTGATGATGTATCATTTATATTTGGTTTTCGGTTGTGTATTCTTCATTTTTGTTGCCAAATCAGGTTTAATAGAGGTTTATAAACTGCAAAAACGACAAAAAAAATGTTTCAGAAGAATTAGCAAGAAAGTACTGATAATTACAAACCTATCGGTCATGTGTTCATGAATTAACAATTTTATTAGTTACATTACAGCTTGCTGAAAGTTTTCTTTTTGCAAAAAAAAGGTGAAGAAAACAAAATTGTATAAGAACTATATAAAATATGAAATACATATTCAAATAATAATTTTTTAAATATTTAAAATAAAATGTATTCATTATTTGATATCTACATGTATTTTATATTTAATATTAAATAAATAAAATACAAAAGTTTGGGGTCCGTAATTCTTTTTAAAGAAATTCATATTTTAAATCAGCAAGAATGATTTAAATTGATCAAAAGTGACAGGGAAGACAATAAAGACTTTATAATGTTACTTTATAATGTAATATATATGAAGTGACAAAAAAGCCTTTATTTCAAATAAATGCTGCTCTTTTGAACTTTCTATTCATCAAAGAATCCTGAAAAAAAAGTATCACAGTTTCCAAAAAATATTAAGAAGCAAAACTGATTTAACACTGATAATAATCAGAAATGTTTCTTGAGCAATAAATCAGCATATTATAATAATTTCTGAAGGATCATGTGACACTGAAGACTGGAGTAATGATGCTGAAAATTCAGCTT
>JAUZSZ010000109.1:14768491-14780696 GCA_034780575.1 Labeobarbus marequensis | reverse complement strand
CAGATCAACAGTCTGGAGAGAGCCTTCAAGAGAAACGCTTATCTCGGAGCCCAGGACAAAGCTGAGCTCTGCAAAAGCCTGAATCTGTCTGATAAACAGGTATTGCACTACTATTATTTTAAATGGGTTTAATAATGTGATTTAAGGCGACTGTGTGTTAGTTTGTTGTAGTACCTTGAAATACTGAAGCACAGCTTCGTGAAGCTTCGAAATCTTTGCGAATCATTTGTTTCGATTCAGTGATTCGGAGCACGCCAAAGTCACGTGTTTTCACCGAACGAGGCTTCGTTACGTCATAACTGATTCGAAATTTGTAGATTTATAAATTTCTAGACATTTTCGTTAAAATATTTCTATAATAAAAAGGAAGAGTAGTAGTTAATCTCTTATTGGACTGTTTAGCCAAGCCCTCCATAAAACAAACAAATGATAAAAAAATACATATTTAAACAGACACGGCATATTTAATGGTATTTGATTGCATTTCATATATTGTATTTAAAACATTTGTTAAAAGTTTTTTTAAGCATGTTTGGCCAGAGTTTTTGTCGTATTTACACAGTTTTGACGAGCAGCCGTCACTAATCTGGTGCGCTTCGAAGCAGTGAATCTTTTTGCGAAGCAATTGATTCAAAGATTCGAATAGGTTCGTTTCTCCCATCGCTACCTTTAAATATCAGCTTCAAGATAGTTCACTGACTTCTAAGAAGGCAAATGGCTTATTTATCTCCCAAACGTCTGTTCTTGGAATATGTTTTGCTAGGGATGAAGTTTCGCAAAAAGGTCGGAATGCTTAATTCCAGTCCTGGGGCCCCCTGCTCTGCACTTTTTGCATGTCTCCCTTATTTAACACACCTGAATGAGATCATCATCTCGTTAGGAGAGAAAGATCTATAAACTGAACTAACGAGCTGATGATCTCAGCCAGGAGTGTTAAATAAGGGAGACATGCAAAAAGTGCAGAGCAGGGGGCCCCAGGTACTGAAAACCACAACAAATGCGCGAGTACAGCTGTCTACTGTACTTCCACTCTTTTAACCATAGGGGGCGCCAAAGTTGCAAAAAATAGTGATTTAACTCTTGTTTATGTATTCAGTGTGAACTTATGCCGTGTTTCTTTTCCATTAGATAAGGAACTGGTTCCAGAACCGACGCATGAAGCTGAAACGGACCGTTCAGGACAGTCTGGCTCATGCCTGCCAGGCCAAGGTGGCCTCGCATATGATGCATTACTCCGATCTGCACAGTTTCCGTGCCGCTCCGTATCCCAGCTACTACCCAGCGGTCCAGGAGAGCCCCGCACATTACGGCCCAGGATTCCACTACAGTCCTGCTGCAGCTGGAGCCCTGCCGACCCTGCCTGTGGAGACCCTGTATCAGTACAGCCCCCTACAGAGCCTTCCTGTCCATCCCAGCAGCCCTTCCATGATGAGTCCATACCCGCCCTATCACTCACAGTACTACAACTCACAGTGAAAGGAGAGACCGACAACTAAACAATCATTTCTGCCTGTTAAGTCTTGGGCTTTGTTTACATCTTTGCATTTGTGAATACAGGGTGAAGTGCAATAACAAATGTGACCTTTTTTGTCATTTTGATGAATTATTTAACTATGTTTGTAAATCTTGAGAAAGTTCTATTTCGTTCATGTCTATGTGTACAAGAGGAGTGTATAAATAAGTCATTTTCTATTTGACTACACTGATGTGTGAAGTGCTTCATTACTGTAATTAAAATGGATACTTTTATTCATCAAAGATGGATTAAATTCATCAAAAGCTGTAAATACTACAATGCTGTACAAGATTTCTATTGGAAATAATGTTTATTTGAATTTTCAATTTGTCTGTTTTCAACAAAGAAATAGGATAAAAATAATGAATGTTTTCTTGAGCAACAAATCATCTTAATAGAGTGATTACATGTGACATTGAAGACTGGAGTAATGATGTTGAAAATTCAGCTTTGCATTACAGGAATAAATTCTATTTAAATTCTATTCACATAGCCGGTATTTTGAGATTGCAATAATATTTCAAATTATTACTATTTTTTACTGTATTTGTGATCAAATAGATGCAGCATTTTACTTTTTCAAAAACATTAAAAAGTCTTACTGCCCCCAAACTATGAGGAAACAAAGACAAATAAACAGTTCTGTACTTTAGTATCATTTTGTGGATTTTGTAAAACTATACTGACCTAAAACTGAACACTTTTAATCTTTGTTACATTTTCAGCATGCTACCATTTGTCATTTAAGAAACATTCAGTTACAGGCTTTCTGCAGGTTTTATGAAGGTATATTTAAGACTTTCTTCTTAAGATCAAAGAAAAGGAATAAACAGAAAAGAACACAATATGTTCTCTAAATGTAAATGTCTAGGGAGAACACAATGACCTGCATCAGCAACACTTTGTTTGAAAATACAACTTCCAACATATCTCCTCTACTAAAATTATTTTACAAAAACAAATAGCTTATGACTCAAAAACCTCGGCTCCCAGCCACTAGAATATAGAAATTTATTTTACTGATCACATTGCAAAAATGTTCTTCATCAGTACTTTTTGTTTTCCAGTGCAAAAGTCTAAGGATTCTTATATGATGCATTTAACTGTGATGCAACATTACATGAATCTTGTTTTCTAAGAAACTGATCCAAATGAAATGAATTTGTGATTTAAAAAAAAAAAAAAGCATAAGCATAATTTTTAATTTCTCAGGAAACAAGACTTCATATCTTCATTTTATATCTAAAATAAATGTATTTTGATGTAAAACATGTTTTTTAGTGTATGCAACATTTAATTTCATGAATATGAATTTGAGACTTTCTACTTAAGACCTTTTCATTTGTGGAAGGGCAAATAAACCATGTGGCCACAGCTATATTAAAGAAACATTTAGTTAATTATCAACTATAATCAAATGTAAAACAACTAGAAAAATCACCTGTTGAAAGTTAAAGTTAAAAAAATGGAAAGAAGAAAGTTGCTTTAATACTTTTACCCAAGTGTTTAAATCTGTATATTTGACTAATAGTTTGACATCTTCAAGTATAATTTCTATGCTCGTTTATTTTGATAAATACATACAATGGCGATGTAGCTAGGAAAATGTTTATATACATTTTATTCACATAATCCCTTATGTCCGATCCAAGAATGACTATCAGGATTCATTTCAATAGATTTCCTGCAGCATTTAGCAGAGCATAAATCTAATATGAGGAATTTCCAGGCAATACGTGTCAAAAGAAAATCACAAAAAGGCAAAAACACTTAGGAAAAAAAAATCTTTTAATGTATAAAACAGATTTTAAAAAGCCAATGAAACCCAAACTTCACAAAACCCAGAACCTATTCCTTAACCCAACTAAACAAAAACCATGATTACATTTCCTTACCCCACAACACTTAACACCCCCCTCCCCCATTAATTAACATGAATACAGTACGTCAAACTCTAAACATTGTTATGTTAAACTACTCTTACCAAACATAACCAAACAAATGGGGAAAAGCAACTGCTCTCTCAATGCTGATTGCCGTTTTCTATACAAAGACAGAATTGAATGTCAATGCATCTTATACGGTTTTCTGCTGACCCTTCTTTCCAATCAGTGACTTGTGGATGTGTGGAATCACACCTGTAGGGAAAGACACAAAGAATTGCCATTAAAATAATATCAGCCCTAAAAATGTACTTTTACAGCATCAAAGCTACATTTTTAACACGCTACACTTCACGAATTGAAAGAAACTCACCTCCGCCAGCAATAGTAGCTTTGATAAGCGAGTCCAACTCCTCATCACCACGGATGGCCAGCTGTAAATGTCTTGGAGTGATACGTTTCACCTTCAGATCCTTGGAGGCATTACCAGCCAACTCCAAAACCTGCAAATACGACGAGCAATGGGTTTGAACGAGGTTGCATTTGCTTTATAGATGATTCAAAGTAAGAAAAATCACAGCCAGCCAACGATCTGCCACTATGACATCCAACAGGCTTGTTTAACAAACCGTGCCAAAATAAAATCATTACCTCAGCAGTCAGGTACTCCAAGATAGCGGCGCTGTACACCGCCGCTGTAGCTCCAACACGACCATGGCTGGTAGTTCGGGTCTTCAGGTGCCTGTGGATACGACCTACAGGGAACTGAAACAAAAAAAACAATCAAGCGCTCAATATCACTTGGTTAAATTCAACAGTAGTTCATTCTTTTGTATCTGGCAGAGGAGTATGCACCTGCAGACCAGCTCTTTGTGATCTGGAGACTGCTTTTGTCTTGGCTTTTCCACTGTCCTTTCCAGCTTTTCCTCCTGCCTGAAGAAGCACAACAAAAAGGACTTTTTTTAAAAGCCTCTTTTTTTTTTTTTTCTTCTTTTTTAAAATCAAATCAAATCAAATCCAAAAAGAAAAAAAGATGGAAACCAGGGGGAAAAAAAAAGGTGGTGAAACAATTTTTACTGTGAAATTGTTAGTACATTTCACAAATAATTACAAAAAAGTAAAACTCCAGTAACGTTCATTTATAACATCGACAAATCTTTTAAATAATGGAGTGATATATTAAAAAAAAAAACTCCCAAAAATTACTTATGCCTCACGTTTCCTTTATATTCTTAATATTTAAACAAAAGTAAATTCAGAGCTCATTTGTTGGATTTTTTTGTAGCGTGTCCAAACAACATAACCATATTTCTTCGATGAGAGTTTGGCTCTTATTTAGCTATAGCCATTACGTTACCTCTACTCTATAAATTTAAAATATCCCATCAGCCCTGCATTCTAATTATTAAAAGCACACATGCATTTTCTGGCTTTTTGATTCGTTTTGTTAAATAATGCACCAAATTTACTTTAATCCACGGTCGGCGCTCTTTTACCGAAACACTGCAAACCCACAAACTCCGCGAGCTTATTAAAAGCCATCACGTGCACAGAATTGAAGCACGGCACATTTACAATTTATACAAAACACAACCGTCCGAGCTAGGCTATATTTTAGTAATAAGACAATAAAAACTTGCTTTACCATATCGTTAGATGAGCTGCTTCTCTTTTCGCACGAAACGGAGGGAAAACACAATGATGCCCACTTCAGCGTTAGCGCGGTATGTTCCAGCGTAATAACCAATAAGCGAGCTACGTCTTGGTTTGAAACGTCGGTTTCGTCCAATCACAGAGCTTTTCTATACGTGGGTGTTTTTTTTTAAAGTTCTTTTTTTTTTCTTGGGCCACCAGCGCACTAGTCTTGTGCGCATGCGTGCCGCCGTCATCACTCATTAAAAAAAATAAATATTTTTTATTATTGTGATGTGATTGGGAATGTTTCGATCACAGTAAAATCTATAGTATAATAACTGGCATGCTATAGTGTATTCTACTGTTCTGTTGTAAACGGTACAATGCATAATAAATAAAATGTGTCGCTGAGCACGTTTTTTATTTTAGGTCTCTTTCTGTTCAGCTTCCTCTTTCCCAACACTTCTAATACTAAAATTGTAAAAGTGCCTTTGTGAGTCCCTTTCATTTTATATCTCTGTTGATAACGATGAGATGACCTTAGCTATAAGACAGCTGAATAAAAACAAAACTGAGGAAGCACCATTTTAATGTGTTTTCTTATTTGTACATTTAATGGGCATATCATAGAATGGCTCCTCTTTTCATCCTATTTCTTTCAGTTCATCTTTCCCTCGTTTGCAGGATGTTTTATGTTGTGGGGATATGTCTTAAAAACTGTTAAAGGCTCATAAAAGCGCGTTTCTTTTACCTGGCCACGTTTTAAAAAGAGAATTATACTAAGAACTGTGTGCGCATGCGCGATGCGTTTACCGTCTTTTTGGCATCTGAACCATGCACAAATGATGAATTACCACAACAATAACGAGTAACATAAGTAAAACAATAGTACAGCATTAAAACATGATTAACATATGATTAAAAGCCTATGTCCCTCAATTAAAATATGATTGCCAGCCGTTGTTACGAAAATACCACCCGAGAGTGACAATATTCACCCACTCTCACTTATCCTAAATTATTGGCTTAATTTTGTAGCTGTATTAGGTTAAAAGTGACTGGCATTTTTTTCTATTTACTCTCGTTTTTGGCCAGTCAGTGAGGTTTTACTTCACTTTGTAAGAGTGTCTTATGTTGGCCTAAGTTGCGTTACCTATTTATTTAGCCTACTTTTTGAAAATTTGCTATTAATAATTAAAAATAATAAACATGTTAATCTTGAAGTAATAAAGTGTCTTTTGTGATCTATCTTTTTTCTTTTTATTTGTTGACAGCGTAATAGTCCACATTTAGCCTATTGTTTTCCGTCTTGATTTATTTTATTTTATAGTGTGGTACAGTTACAGTAGGCTAGATATTACTAAGCTTATTTAATTAAAAGCAAGGGATTCAACTGTGGTTTTTTGTCTTAAATTCAGAAGCAACAAAAATACACCAAAAATCCATATAAGTAGCCAAGTTTCTGCATTCTTTTGTGTGTGAATTATGATGCCTGTTTGTTTTGTTTTCCCCAAAATAGAAGTCAGAAAGAGCTTTATTGCCAAGTATGTTTGCACATATACAAGGAATTTGTTCAGAGACAACAACAACGCACAGATAATAAAAAATAAGACGTGAATAAAATAGACATATGTATATATAAATAAACAAAAACAAAAAAGAAAAAAGAAAATAAATTGCATGTACAGGTGTGTAGAATAGAATAAGGTGTAGAATAAATGTATAGAGTAAGATGTAATAGTCAAAAGTTGAAGAAAAAGTTAATTGACAGACTTGTGTGAAAGATAAAAGACATCCGGGGCGGACATTAACAGAAATTTGTAGGATTTTGATAAATAATAATGATAATAAAAGAAAATCTGCACTAAATTTCACTACTTAAACTTTTCACTTAATTTGATATTAACAGTGACAGAAGCCATGTATATGGCATGAGGTTTGATATAATTATGAAGCTTGAGGTAGATACTTCTGTTAAAATTTCTTATAGGTGATTCAAGACAATGGGTGAATAATTAAGTTAATTTTTGTTTGTTTTTAAAATAGATATAACGATGTTTTGCTCATCTGGTGATTTCAGTTCATTAATTGTATAGCCTAATACTATAATTATGCTATATTATTATAATGAATACTCATTTTCGCAGTTTTTTTTTTTTTTATTGGAATGACAATAGATCTGTGTTGGACAGAGCAATAATTAAAACAATTTGCAGTTATTTGTACAAAAAAAGCCTTATTCAATCAGTTACTTGCTAGTTGCCTGTGTGTCGCTTTCTACAATTGAAGAGTGATAATTATTCATGTGCGTGCTTTTCATAATCACTTTCACACTGACCTCGGGAATTAAAGCCCGACGTCACCTTTGACGTCATCCCTCACATAAATGCTGTAGTTCAGCAGCTGATCTACAGTCTGCGTTTACTTCAAAGCTCAAAACTCCTGATCCTGGGTCAGATTTTGAAATAAAACACGCAGAAATGTTTGCATATAAATGCTGCATAAAACTGTTATGCAAAGTATTGTTGATAATTTAGTAGCATCGGATCGTATGGATTTTAGATAGAATTGAATTACATTTAAAGTATTTGTTGTTGTTTTTTAAATACTTATATAACTAGGTTGTTAATTTCACATTTATTTCTGACACTCACTATACAATAGTCCAATACTGTCTTGTTCAGTTCATTCTATTTTATATTGCTACGATATTAACATCAAATGCACGTCACATTTGTATCGATTTTCTTCTCTGCCACTTTCATCGCATTGTTGCGCTGGCAATAAAAAGCAGCCAAGTGCTTTGATGTATAAATGATGATTTCAAAAATAATGTTAATGTTTACTAGTTCTCCTTCAAAGCCTGAGCTGAGCTCCATAGGACAGGAAATGCGTGCACAGGAGGAGGAAATGTCTCTAACCAATGGAGCCCGAGCACACCTCCCTCACCTCCAAATGACAAGCGCGCAGACCTATTGGTGACCCCGAGAGTGCGCTCGCCTGTTATTGGCAGATGTGAGACCAATGCTGTGGTGCTGAGCGCCGTGCGTGCTGGAGCAGGGCAGAGAGGAGCGTTTCTCTGAGGGAGAAGTTGGCTGGAGGTGCTGAAGATGGCGGATGGAGACAGCGGGAGCGAGCGCGGGGGCCTCCAGCACTTCCAGCGGGAGCAGGAGACCCAGGAGCTGGCGTCCAAGCGCCTGGACATCCAGAACAAACGCTTCTACCTGGATGTCAAGCAGAACGCGAAGGGCCGCTTCATTAAGATAGCGGAGGTGGGCGCCGGGGGCTCCAAGAGCCGCCTGACTCTTTCCATGTCCGTGGCGGCCGAGTTCCGCGACTACCTCGGGGATTTCATCGAGCATTACGCCCAGCTGGGGCCGAGCAGCCCGGAGCAGATCGCGCAGTCGTCCGCCGGCGATGACGGAGGTCCGCGGCGGGCGCTGAAGAGTGAGTTCTTGGTACGCGAGAACCGCAAATACTACCTCGACCTGAAGGAGAACCAGCGCGGGAGGTTCCTGCGCATCCGCCAGACTGTCAACCGAGGTCCCGGGTTCGGCGTCGGCGGAGGAGGGGCCGGTCCCGGCGGCGGCGTGCAGGCCGGCCAAACCATCGCGCTGCCGGCGCAGGGCTTGATCGAGTTCCGAGACGCGCTCGCCAAGCTCATCGACGACTACGGCGGGGAGGACGAGGAGCTTAGCGGGGGGCCCGGGGCGGCGGGGGGCTACGGCGAACTCCCCGAGGGCACCTCCATCATGGTGGACTCCAAGAGGTTCTTCTTCGACGTGGGCTCCAACAAGTACGGCGTGTTCCTGAGGGTCAGCGAGGTCAAGCCCAGTTACAGGAACTCCATCACCATCCCCTTCAAGGCCTGGGGGAAGTTCGGAGGAGCCTTCTGCCGCTACGCCGAGGAGATGAAGGAGATCCAGGAGAGACACCGGGATAAGATGTACGAGAGGAGAGAGGAGTCCGAGGGTGAGGAGGTGGACGACGACTGACCCCAGGAGATGTGGGAAACAATAAGTGCATGAACTGAACTCAAATAGCCTACTAAAATATTCATCGGACAGAAAAATAGATCTGTGAAGTTTCTATGTGGTGAGGGTTTGGGGAGGGGGGTCGTCTAAGTTTGAAGCCATGGGGCGAAGGATGTCTCGTGGGGTTTGATTTATTCCTGATGCTGCCCTGTCCTGTGAAACCAGCAAGTTTAATTGTCTTAGCTCACATTTAAACCTTTGTTACATCAAACGCTAAGGCTGCTGAATTTCAAAAGCGGCACGTACATGATAAAACCAGGCTATAAGGGTGCAAACATGTTTTTAGAGGGGAGAAATTTAGTATATACAGTATATATATATATATATATATATATATATAGCGTCACTGGTCTTCATGGTGTGTTTCCTACCAAGGCAGCATGGGACTTACTAAACATACGTCAGAAGTTGTCTTCTCAGATTATTTTTTCCCTTTTATAGACAAAAGTTAGTACCTTAGAGTTTTTGTTCTCACATCAACATGACTTTTATGGTTTGGCCTATTCGATTGAGCACTGAAGTGTTTTAAATTCAGATTTGGAGCGTTTTGACCCCTGGTTTTGTGTTTGTGTGTCTCGGCTGTTCATGGCGAGACTTTTTAAAGTCATAATATGACTTTATTACAGGCATTATTGATGAAAATGGTTGCTTTGTGTACATTCTTCCGCCGGTGCTATACATTGAGATTATGGACAGGTGGGATATTTTGGTTTTGGGGTCAACATACAAAAAGCTTGTCTTTTTAAGACTTGGGTCCAAGTCCCCTCTGAATATTTAAGGACAGATTACTTAAGTCAACAGACGCGTGACATTAGTTCATATAAAGGACAGAGCTACGTGGGTGAGTGTGTTTTCACCCTGTCCCCTTTTGCGATGTCTTTTTTTAGGTGAGATTGTTCTTTATCAGAGAATACGAAAACAAACCAGCATATTTTTGAATACGCAAAGTAAAAATTATATATAAACTACAGAAGCTCATTTTGTAAAAAAGAGAAACAAGCTGGGATTGGAAGACTGTCCAGTGTATTTGTTTTGTGGAAAACTGTAGCGTCGTATATGAGATTAGCCTTGTGAAATGTCACCCTCCCCAGCTCCTCCCACAACCTTTTTGAGTTTACAGCTCGCACTTCATCACGTTTTCTTTCTAGGCGATTAATATCAAATGTCTTTCCGGTGGTCTCGTGCGTCCATTTCTGTGCATGCCCGTCCCGCATTTTGCCTTTTTATTTAATTTATTGCTTTCTATTGTGTAGTATCTGCAGCTATATTAATGCAGGACTTTTGTTTAGCCTTTCATCAAAAATACTATTAAAATAACCAAGTAGACCAGCGGGTTATGATGGAGAAAGGTTGTTAACGATGTTAAACACATTTCATCCATGCACTTTATCAAAAACACAAAATGCGATATGCTTGCATCCAAGGTGAAAATTGAACAACCGTTTTATTTTATTTTTAAAAATTATTTGGGAGCAACAGTGTTTTGTGCTGACTTGTAAAGCCTCCTCTGACCTGTTTCGTGTTAAATGGCAGCTGTTGAAGTCATGTGTACTGCTGTGATCCTTCCTAAAACGCAAGACAGATGAATTGCATCCTATGTTATGAAATATTTTCACACAGTCTTATCTGTTGGCTGCAGAATTGTTAAAGGATGCCAATCTCTGCGCTCGTTTTCTGTACTTCCACGATTGCAGCAGCTGTTTCTCCTCAACAGCGTGCTGACTTAGCAGGCCAGCTATTTTAATGCGAGAAGCATGAAGAGGGTGAGCGTTCCTGCCCTGGTGGCCGTGGATTCAGCTGTGCCGTTTGCTTTGTCGTGCACTGAGGCACAAGGGCCCGATTGTTGAGCCGTTTGCATGCCACTGCAAATGTTATTACATCAGCAGACTGCGTTCGCTGCTCGTGACGGTGCGCCGCTGAAGCTCAGTGGTAGAGAAAAACCTGCCGTTTGATGTCGTAACACAGCATTGAGCGTTTTCTGTGTAACCTTAAAAAACAGGCCCTGATTTGGCAGCCAAGCCTGAACGGCAATAGAAAGCGTGACACAGCAGCTGTTGGCAGGACATTCTTGCGTCCCCCCCTCCCCTCCTCAGCTGCTGTTCGGGTTGCTCTGCTAAACTGAGCATTTGTAGACGGGAGGCACCATTCGGGACTCAAGGGGGGCTGAGTTGGCTTTGCAAAAGGACTTGCTGCTTGCTTTAGGAAGAATTTGCCATGTTTTTAGCACTTTGTGGTTATGCTTGCGTGTCTAAATCAGCAGCGTTTGTGCATTCGTTTTGATTGTATGACCCATCAGTACTATTAGTGAATGTGTTATGTGGAAAAACTGAGACTAATTGTTTTAAAAATGCAAATGACAACAAAAAGCCTTTTTTTCTTCACTTTGAGGGGTGTAGATGCATTGAAACCCTCTAAGCTGCTAAACTTCAAAGTGGAATTGAATATCGCAGCACTTTTTTCGGTCATTTCAAATATGGAATCGGGCACAAATCTCTTGCAGAACACCAGAAATGGACTTTCTTTCGACTGAGCTTGGCTGTGTTTATTTCAGATGTATTATATATAAATATATATATGTGCTGTAAAAGTTGTGTTTTGTTTCCGCCTTATTGCCACTAAAGAAAAAAAAGGGGCAGGAAGCAATACTCATCCAGGGGGATGGGATTATGAGTTAATTTCCTGTCAGGCTCTCTGCCGACTCTCACAATTGGCCAATTTGTCTTCCTGTTTCCTGAGGTTGGGATTTGTGCAAAGTTCTGTGGGGCGTCCGCATACTTTTCGAATGAACAATACCTCTGTACCACTGTACGAAAGATTGGAAAACTTCTGAAAGAATGTTCTGTTATTCCAGGTGACTCACCCGAGCTCTTAACAGCATCCATGTGTCGACCACTGTCAACCACGTTTTCCTGATCGTACGCACGAGCAGCAATTCATAGAACAATCTTTATCGAAAGGTAGCTATTTTTCCAATATCTTATGAGATTTTAATGTCAGAATGCCCTTGTCTGGTTTAAACTCAGGTTCTTGGCATTCTCCATATATATATATATATATATATATATATATATGTGTATATATATATATGTATATATACAGGTGCTGGTCATATTAGAATATCATCAAAAAGTTGATTT
>JAUZSZ010000109.1:14687106-14700887 GCA_034780575.1 Labeobarbus marequensis | reverse complement strand
GGACAATCTTCAAATAATTGCTTTTAAAAATGTCATCTTCGGCAGCATGGCAGGGGGCCAAAACAAACAAAATCTTGATGTAGAAAACCACTATTGACTGAAATAATGGTCGATTTGACAGAAACACAGATGAGTCACACTGCAAATAAATTCATTTCAATACAAATCGAAAGTTTGGTGACACTGAGATTTGTTTTGTTTTTAATACTTTTATTCTGCAAGAATCCATTAACTGACAGTAAAAAGACGTTAACAAAAGATTTATATTTCAAATGAATGCTAAAAAAAAACAAAAAACAAAAAACAAAAAACACTTATGTTCTATGTGTTCTATATGAACAAATAAATGATAGATAGGTTGGGTATTTTTCTTTCTTTCATTCTTTCATCTGAAAAGATACATTAAACTGATCAAAAGTGACAGCAAAGACATGCATAATCTCACAAATAAATTTCAAATAAATGTTGATCTTTTAAACTTCCTATTTGTGAAACAGTCCTGAAGAAGGAAAAATAGAATAAATAAATAAAATATAATCAAATATAATAAAACATATAATGATTGTTGAAGGAACACGTGACACTGAAGACTGGAGCAATAATGCTGAAAATGTAGCTTTGAATAAATAAATGAATGAATGAATGAATGAATGAATGAATGAATCAAAAGAAAGCTGTCCTATTAAACTGTAATACTGTTTCACAATATTGCTATTTTTTTACTTTTTTTTTTTTTAATCAAATAAGTGCAGCCTTGGTGAGCAGAAGAGCTTTCTTTGAAATACATGTTCCTGTGTCCTGTGAATTTCTGTATTATGGAGTTTTGTGGTGGTGTTCGGGTTCCTGCTGCTTGACTTCCTGTAGTTTTCTCTAACGTTTATTCCATGTGGTCTTGAACTCCTGCTGCTTGGTGTTTCAGGCTAAGCAGAGCAGATCAAATATGTATCTTGCCTTATATAAAAAAGCAGGCATGCTCGTACTTCTGATATTAAGTTGTTCATCTTCTTGAGAGATCTCTCTTTCAAACCCATGCATACATCTTCCCTCATTTCCCCATAGCAGCAATTATGAAGAGTTAGGGGTTTGCTGCTCTTGCTGTTAATCTAAATGTCTTTTTGCAGACTTCCGTGTATTTTACCACTCATATTATTTATTTATTTATTTATGCAAAAGGTGGCTACAGGAAAACCATAAGCATCATTGAGGTGTTTAGCAACGTAAAGACTGGATTAGACTACATGAATAAAACTGTAGCCATCATACACTTGGCAATGTTGTAAGTGATTACAGAGAAAAATTGTCAAAGCTAAACAATTGAGAATCATGCATTAAAGGAATCATGAAATACAGTTTTAGATGTATGCTTCTCAAGGTTAGTTTATTGCACCAAAAGGTCCAATATTTGTAAAAATAAATAAATAAAAAATTCCCATCCTCATTTTCAATTTCTATGAAAAACACTAAATTATAAGAGACATTATCTCTTGCACAATCTGAAGTAAACAGACACTGCTGTGACTGGCTAACATTATAGCCTCACCCTCCCTTGCAGCATGGCATGTTTTGAAATCTGAGTTGGCAAGTATTTGTAACAGCCATATATTTTTGAGTCTGAGTTGGATCTTGATGCAGAAGAAATTAAAATAACACAACCACAAACACTGCAACAGCTTGGTAATTGCTTTTGCTTGCTTCATTCCTTAATTTATAGTATTTTAAATTATAGTAGTATTATTACTCATTGTCAAAAGTAGTATTATATTGTATTGTATTATATTATAAATATTTCTGATCTGATTATGTATTGACTTTATTAGCAACACTCAAATAATGATTTAATTAAATGCAGATTTTACGTTTATTACAAACACACAGTAAGATTAAAAATAGATTCACTTACCTGTGTTGCCTCCAAGGACAGAATGTCTTTGTTGAAAAATAAAACGTGTTTTTATAAACCAGCAGCATTTCAAGAATAATTCATAAAACAGTCAGTTGTGAAACATTAGGAACAAAGGGAAACAGTATATTTCATTCACTCAGGCATGCCATTAAAAACAGTTGGGATCTTTAGGAAGGCTTTGCAAAGTTTATTTACATCCACTAAATTTGATGCTCTTACTCGACATCTTTATCCAGCAGCAGTGTGGCTCTTTTGATTGATGGACAGTTCTTCAGAACACTACTTCTTAATTACATTGACATGTCAAGGGGAAATTGATAATGTAAGTGTTTACAGATAGTATGAGATGTACAGTAAATAGTTACTGTTATGGAAGATGATCAGATATTTTGATTACACTTTTTAATAGTTCACTTTAGACATTCTACTACAGTAACTAAGTATTTCTGTTTATACGTCAACTAACTCATTAATTTGCAACTACGTGTCAACTAACTCTCGTTAGAGTATTAGGAGACGGTTAAGGTTAGTAGAATGAGTCGACGTGCTTACAAAGTTACTTATAGTCAGTAGAATGTATGTTGGGGACCATCAAAATAAAGTATTAGCATACATTATAAGCAGACAGTCTTCCTAATACTTTAAAAATAATGACTGCATATCACCACAATATTACACTACAATATTATTGTGCTCCATAAACAAGTAACAAATTGCATTGCTTAGTTTCTTTTTTATGGAAAGTAATGCATTATGTTACTTTTGTGTTACTTTTTCACATGATATGGGCTTGCTTATTTGTTTTGTAATAAAAGCCAAATTTTACAAAAGGTTTTGGCAACTGTAGGGGCCTTTTCACTCCAAAATGTAAATTAAGAAGCCTCAGTGAGTCAGTGAATAAATAGGAAAACAAAGTAACTTGCATTACATATTTGAAAATGTAACTCAGATATTTAATTGTAAATTTAAAGTAGTGTGTTATTTTACAAGTTACTTGAAAAAGTACATTAGGTTGACTCACACAGAGAGTAGCAGAGTTGGTGCAGTCGTGCAGTGTGATCAGAAGCACAGAGGAGTCCAGACGATCATGGGGTACCGGGTGACCCAGTTCAGGTTAAAACAGAAAGTTAAAGGGTAAGTCAGTTAAGAGTGTGCAATTTCTTCAGCTTACTAACTGAATTGGGACACAACTGCTAATGAGTCACGTGATTCTGTTTACATGGCTATAGAGCACAGCAGTCAGGATCCGGAAGTAAAAACGTAAATTTCCTCCAAAGGGAAACTGATTTTTTTTTTTTAAAAGGAGTCATATGATGCTATTTTAAAGATACTTATTTGGTGTATTTGGTGTAACAGAGTATGTTGACATGCTTTAATGTTAAAAAAACATTATTTTTCAAATACTGTACATTATTGTAGTTCCTCTATGCCACACCGTTTTCTATAAAGACCCTCCTTCCAACAAGTGCAGTCTGCTCTGATTGGCCAACTTACCAAGTGCATTGTGATTGGCTGAACAGATCTACAATTCATGGCTCACATACTTGTACAGGTCCTTCCATTTATGATATTCAACACATCAGGGATAAACGAATCTCCGTCTCCATATTTGCATGCTCCCTATGGTGGCTGAAACAGAGCAGAATTTTGCAAGCCTTTTTGCCTTCTTTTTTTGTAGCCCCCCTAACTGCATCCCCCTGATCACACTCTTATGGACATGACCCAAACTTCCAAATACCAGAATTATTAATCTACAGTTATATCCAAGTTGGAGAATGCGATCTACCAGAGGTTGATATTTCAATAGTTTGGAATAGTAGCAAGCATTCATATACAGGTCAAAACAGCAGCCCACCTCAAAGATACATACATAACCTCATTAACAATTACAATGTCAATATAATGTAATATATATATACACACACACACACACACACATTAACACATAGATGGGGATATTTTTACTGCATTCTAATAGGCTTAATCACGCATTTAGGCTTTTGGACTATCAAGATGTTTTGTTTATTTTTTGCAAAATTAATGACATACTTGATAATGTCAGTTTGCATATTGTTAAAACAATTACTTTTGCAGACAATAGATACTGCACACCCCTATTTGAATGTTTTGAATAAATGCAAGCTTAAATTTGATTTGGAAGCTAATTTTAGGTTTGTTCACTGCAAAAACACACAAACAAAAAACTATTAACTGGCTTCAGAAGACTTGGAATACACAGACCTTTATGGTGTTTTTTTGAACGTGCGAATGAATCCACATCCATTAGCAAAGTGTGCTCGGACATTCTGCTAAACATCTCTTTTTGGGTTTCAAGGTTGAGAGAAAATACGAGCTTTAGAAGGACATGAGTAAATGCCAACGGATCAGACACATGAACCCTCGTCTCTTACGCAGTGTTTCCTAAAGCACACTTAGCCACACATCATTTAGACACATGCTAAGCACATAAATGTGACATTTGGCACACGGATGGACTGCGGCACAGCTGGAGGTGAAGAACAGAATCAGACAGCATCATTACACATAGTGATGCTCGGCCAGCAGATGTCCCTGCAGTCAAATGTGTCCCGTTTAGTCCCCTACCAGCAGCCCCATTGTTATTATGTAATACAGAAAACTAAACTTACAATGAAAAATCATGACAAAGTGCATTGGGAGACCAAAAAAAACAACAACAAAAAAACACAGCGCTGACAAGATCCATCACTTAAACTAAAGCTGGGCAGCAAACATTTCAACAGACACATCATTGTTACCATAAATCAACCTGATTCAGAAAACTCAAAGATTCATTTATAAATCATATTATGAATTCTTTCTGCATTTACTGTCCCGGTGGCTCTCTACCATGCAAATATAATGACTGAGAAGCTTTCAAGCCTCCAAAAAAAAGAAGATACAGTTTTTAAATGACACACGGGGTGAGTAAATGATGACAGAATTTCATTTTTGGGTGGACTGTCCCTTTAGGTAGCAATGTTTCAGACTCTTTCATTAGAGAAAATAAGAGTAAAAAACGTGAGGTAAAATACTCACCCAGGCATGGTGTAGTCAGTGCCATGACTCCATAATAAGAGAAAGGACCCGTCTCAAACTTCATATTCTCATTTCCAGCCTCAACTTCCACTCGACCCTGAAAGACAGGGGTAAGTTAATAAGTTTCATTAGTTACAAAAGTCACTTGTGCGGGACATGTTGTAATATTTCAAACAATCATAAAGACAACCACATAAATGAGAACTGCTTCCCAATCAAATCAAAATGTAATTGAATAAACAGATTGGCAATCAAACTTTTGTAGTTTTCCATGTTGTCCTTCAAGATACTGAAACCTAAGGCCCTCAAGAACCCCCACTGGTGTTGTTCTTAAATAACTGAACCACATTTTTAAAAACACTTACAAAACATTTAAGTCAAATGCATCTAATTTTGAAATCTTAACTGGTTTCCTTGAAGAACAACCAGTTGTGTCTCCATAATTAAAGACGAATGACACGAAACCCAACCGTAACTTTCACAAGGAGTGTGAGGTGAGTAGTAGTTTGAAACCAGTCGTGTGTCACACCACATTTGAGCATACACACAAATTTTCCAATGTCTCAGGTATCATATTTGCCCCATTTTCCATCTCAATGGAGAGTCAACCTTTCCTCTCATTCTAAGAAAAACGTAACTGGATCTGCGGCGCTCGGATTGCATGACACATGGATCCTGTCACTCTATCTGAGTCTCCTCTGCTCTGGTATCTATATTCAGCTAGACACTCCAAACACAAACACAGCTCACTAACACTTTGCTGCTTTCTGTTACGCCAGGAAATCAGAGCCAAATCCAGTTTCATAAAACAAAACAAATAAGATGTTAAATCTGACACTGTATTTGTATACTAGAGTAAACAAATTATTGACAGAAATACTACTACTACTACTATAAAAATCTTTACATTCATAAAAAACTAACGTATAAAATTATGTACACTACGGTTCAAAACTGCCGTCGGTAAGATTTTTTAAATGTATTTTAAGAAACTGATACTTTCATTCAGCAAAGATACATAAAATTTATCAAAAGTGATAGTAAAGACATTTATAATATTACAAAAGATCTGTATTTCAAATAAATGCTGTTATTTTGGGGAAAAAATGGCTTCCACACAAATATTAAGCAGCAAAAACATTTCAACACTGATAATAATAAAAAATGTGAAACCTTAAAAGTACTACCAACAAATCATCACTCATCAATTACAAAAAACTTAAATTACTTGCTTTTATTCACAAAACATCACCATTCCACTACTAAATAAATACTAATATATTTATTAATTGAATACATTTAAAATATTTAAAAATATAAATATATTTTCCCCCTAATCATTTTAATTTTCATATTATTTTATTATTATTGAATTTAAATAATTTGTGAAAATATAATTGTTTTTTTCTAATAATTTTATTTAAATAGAAGTATAAGAAATTATAAAATACACTTAAATATAAAACACAATACACTATTATTTGTCATCTATTTGATAAAGGCCTTTGCTAGTTAACTAATATTGATTTACCTTAAAGTGCTACTAACAAATGAAAAAAAAATATTTTATTAAATATATTAATATATTTACTTGTTTAAAACACTGAATATACTGAAAAAGTATTCAAAAATATATTTAATAAATCCATTTTTACTTTATACTTTCATTTAAATGGAAATATAAGAAACTGTCAAATACAATTAAACAAAACTACACACCATTATAGTTATATTTTCAATACATGCTGCATATTATAGGTTAATTTAAAAAAAATTCTGTTTAGTAAAATTACATTTTAAATAGATTCAAAGCTCATTAAAATAGAGGCAGATTTAATCTGGAAATCAGCCGATGTAAATAAGCCGCAGGAGTTTGGTGAATTCAAGCAGACATGCGGTTTGATGACCAGCGTGACGTAACGTTCCCGACACATGGCATTTGTGCTTCATATGACATTGTGCCGCGGGGATGATTGCAACTGCGATAAAAACTCACACTGATGTTCAGAAAGAGTTAACCTTGTCCTGGCTGACCCCACCGCTGTGCACTCAGCAAATCCAGGATGTGGTTTACTGATCCCCGGTGGCCCGTGCGTCACGTCGGCCCTGTGACCTGTCACAGCTCGTTCTACCTTGACCGTTGTCAATCTTAAGCCACGTTAAGTAAGCTGCCGCACTGATATACGTTCAGATGACTGGAAAGTATGCGGAGGTTAAAGATCACGCTATTGTGTTGATCCCTGTACAAGTTCAAATGCAAGTCAATATCTATATATGTATCATCTGCTTGCTGTAGCGTGGACATCCAAGAGTCTCTCCATCAATCTCGCCTCTGATTGGACTGTTTTGCAAAACAAGGGCACAGCTTTTGATTGGTTGTGCATTCAATTGTGTGTGTGGTGTGTGTGTGTTGCTGGCAGAAAGGGGTGGGATTAGAGCTGCTATGGTCAGGATCCCTTTCTTATGTAAGAGGGATCAATTAGTGAAGGGCAGGCCTGTCCGACGCAGGGCCTCTTCTAGCTAAACCTAAAGCGAGGTCACAGACGCTCCCAACAGACCCATATGTGCAACTCTACACTAGGACGCCGCAGCTGAGGGGCACCAATGAGCCGCCAAGCTCAAAATACAGAACTAAAAAAGATTGAAAATGTTAACCAGTGTGTTTCATTCTATGCCGTTTGTGCTACTCTTTCAGAAAAAAAAGTACAAAAGCTGTCAATGGGGTGGAATCTTTTCAAAAGGTACATCTTTGGACCTTGTTACCCCTAAAGGTTGCATATTAGTACCTTTAAGGTATGTATTAGTACCTAAAGTGTACATATTACTACCTAAATGGTACATATTTGCACTGTCTTTTAAAGGTACCACCCCAGTTACAGCTTTTGTACCTTTTTGTCTGACAGTGTACAATATAAACGATGCCTCAAATTGTGCAGAGAGGTGCGCTGTTACTTCTCCGAGTGATCAGACTTATAATTTTTGCTTGGCAGACATAAAAAAAAAAAAAAAAAACCCTGAATTTTAAATTTAAGGATTAAATTAAAGGATGGACCCAAGTCATATCTAAAGATGATTGCAGAGTGGCAGTAAGAAAGCACCTAGCAATCAGCCAGAATACCCTAACAACCGTATTGCAATGACTTGACAACCACTTACTATTTGGTCATTTTTGTTCGAAAAATGTTACATTTGTTTTTCTCAGAATTAATATGAATAGTACTAGTACTAAATAGCACTTTCCATTTAGTATTTTTCCATTTGTAAATTTAATGTGTCTGGCTTCCTTTGTCATTCGATTCCAGCTATTTTTAGCTGTACAAAACAGCTCATTTTGCTGCTTGATATTGCAAACTGGTGTGTCTTACCATATTATTTTAATGTGCTCTTAATTATGAACACACTGGTTTGCAGTGCAAACTGTTTTACCATTTATTGCACTGTTATTCTTCTTGTTATTTCCCTATAGCGGCTAATGAAGTGGAACAGCAGAAAACAGCTTTCTTCCGCTTTGAAAAATAAGGTGGATAAAATTAAAATATTGTACTTTTGTGATTTACAAAAAATAAATGAAAAAATAAACTTCTATAATTTAAAACTTGTTCATTGTTTAAACAGTTTAAGCAATAGTAATATTTGCCTTAGCAAGCAGAACTAACATGTGACTAATTGTTGAAGGAATTAGCACACATTCAGTTTCAGCACTTTTACTGGTAGCTGAAAGCATTTTCAAACCAACCTAAATATTTAATACCGCACATGCAGAGGAGATGTGTGGATATTTGTGGGCGTTCGAATTCTACCAAAGTCTACAGAGCTTCCAGCTGAATTCTCCACGCAGGCCTACCAATCAGTTTTACTCACCTGAAGAATGAGGACGAAAAAGTCGACAGGTTTTCCGCGCTGATATAAATAGTGCTGTTGTGAGCGCTTTTCGTTCTCGTTGAACTTGATCTCCTGAATGACATCTGGGTGCTTGAGAATTCGCAGTAAGATCTTGTCTGAAATCTGGAGTGGACTGAAAAGGCTCACCTCTACAGAAAGATGGGACACGACAAAAATAGTCTGTTATTCGCAATAGCGAACGCTCAAAGACTGAGGGGTCTTATAGACGCAACAGCTTACCAGTAGCGAGGAAACGATGCGCTGCTAGCATTAGTTGTGGGGATATCTTGACTTTGGATTCCCTCTCATGTTTGAAAGCAGAAAAGTCCCTCTTGTTTTTGTTGGGTTCCACTTTCTTTCTGTTACGATTGTCAGCTAGGAGACAAAAAAAAAATCATTAATCACTCAACCAATGGCATCATAAGTCCAAGTAGATCATCGAAACCATTGGCACCAATAGTCTCAATGATCTACTTAGACTTACGATGCTTTTGGGAAAACCTAGATCAATAAATCAATCGAACCAATTAATAAATCAATTATATGTCTATTGGTTATCTCATGCGTAGACATGAGATTTTCAAAAACAAGTAGGAAAATCCACTAGCATGAACATACTGTAGAGATCGGACTCATCCAGGATCTCAGATTTGATGATTTCCTCAATAACGTCTTCCAGTGTGACCAGACCAAGAACCTCGTAGAACGGATCTCCTTCGCCCTCATTATTCACCTTCTGAACGATGGCCAGGTGGGATTTACCTGTGGACAGAAAAACCTGAGCCACTAATCTCCCACTAAACATGCTGAACTCTTGGAAAATGGGGAATTAAATGAACCAAGTGCTGTAATTGCAAATTGAACGGCTGTTTAATAGTTATTTAAAAAAGATTTAGTTCACACCAGGCTAGGAAACCCACTGAGTGGGTGTGGAATAATTCAAATCATATTCGTATGGAAGCACTGCATGGACATGCATATTAATGAGCTATATTATCACTGCAGTCTGAAAACCCCATGAATTATTCATCATCTTGTTTTATCCGAGAGGCCGGATCAATCATAACCACTTAAGCAATACGGGACCATTAGCACTGCAAGTTTGGAGTCAGATCAGAAGTGCTACTAAACTTAGAGCTAAAAGAGCTTAGGAGGGGGAAATGATGGAGATGTCTGGAGATTAGAAAAAGAAAGGAAAAAGGGAAGGATGGGAGTAGAAGACACTTTGACAGCATTTTAAATTAAGAGGGAATCTAAAAATGCTGCAAAATCTACATTACCAGATAAAAATGGTATATTATTGAATTTGTGCAACACTTAAGTCTCAAATATGAACCAAAATAAATTAACCAATATGTTAAATGCATATTTTCCCCCACTAAAGCTCGAAATGTATTTAAAATACAAGTAAAACATGTATTTTTAAAATTGGTCAATTCAGACTCATATTTCTCCCCAAAAAACAAAACAAAAAAAACAACAAAACTTTTTGCTCAAATCACTAACCTAAACACTATTTATAAAAAAAAGAAAATTGGTAATATGACATCATGTATCGCTTATATTGATATTAAACAGAGGACATATGCAGATTTTATAGGTTTTTAGGACTGAATAATTTAAAGTACAAGATCAAGCTTTCTTTAATAATACAGAAAGCATCAGACTGATTATAAGAGGAGCTAATATTTTCTCACTGAAATGTACTCCAGTGTTCCTGAGGGATCAGAGGCATTTACCAAACCACCCGCATTTACTTATTTGCATACTCATAAGCTTATTTACCTACATTCATATCTCAGTGGAGCTTATTTTAAACAAATAGTAAAAACGCGCTTGAATAGGGTGTAGAGATTTTCTACAAATTTCTCATCAAATGCAGCAATAGCAATGTCTGAGTTGATGTTCTGGACAATACAGTGCCTGTCACATTGCTTTTGTCCCTCTGTGGCACCTCTGCAGTGCTGCAGTGATTGGGAGACGAAAAAAAACAGTGGGAGGAACTTCAAACTGTCAGTCACTTCAAAACACCACCCACAGAACTTAGCATTAATGTAACACATTAATACTGTTTCACACACCGTGTTTTATAGTGTGTTTCAACAGTTTGTGCAAAAACCATACCAGAATAATTGATCAAATAAATACAGTCAATAAAGAATAAATAAATGAATAAAGTCAATAAGGTGAAATAAAACAATGCATTTGGCAGACACTTTTATTATTTTCTTTGCATTTAAGGTATATTCTGTGCTATTTTAATGTCACTGAGATACTATTATAGTTTTTTTATTAACATCAATTACAAATCATATAGACTATATAGACATTTTTATTAATAACATTTATTGTTTTAGTTACATTTTTTGTAATATTGTCATTTTTAGTAGTTTGTATGTGTGTTTTTGTATGTGTAGTTTGTATAGAGTTTTTATTTATTTTTATCCCACTTTTAGTTTTATAGGTTACGTTTTATAGTTATTTTAGCTGAATGCTTGGCTGAATTTTTTTTCCATTTAATTTTATTTCAGTTAACATTTGTTTTACAAAAGTTACGAAAATGTTTTTAAGGTTTTAATTTCAGTTTTAGCTAAAAATAATAACCCTGAGCATACATTTTAACAGTTCACAATTCAATTACAATTTTAACATTAGTTAATGCACTCAACACATTGTTAATTAAATAACATGAACTATCAATAAGCAATATATTTTTAAGGCATTTATTAGCCTTTATTAATGGTATCTAACTAAGTTAGCTCACATTGTGCTTACCAATGTAACCAGATACAACTTTTGAGTTGTGATTAACATTAATTAAGATGCTGTAGAAGTACTGTTTATGGTTATTTCATGTTAACTGATGTGGTTAATTCACAACAGGGTTTTATTTCTTAACACATTTTTAATGGATGAACATTAATAAGTACTAATCTGAATATTGAGGGGAACATGTCTCCCTAAATTTCTATGCTATGTTATAGCCCCAAGTCTGAAGGTTAAAGTGGTAAAACATCATAGTGAGTGTGCAAACTCTGGTGGACTGGACTGGATGATGGTGTGTATTTTTTATGAATATCAGGTGCTTTTGGCAGCATGGCATTCCTCTGCCTTTTCTAGACGAACTTCCTATTGATCGCAGGCTGATACTGTGAGCATATGGTTATTGATTCGGCTCTCAGGGGGGAGTCTGAGCACCCATCATAATCAATAGCAGGATGAAAACAACTGCATGGAGCCAAAGCCTTTGCTTCCTGTGAGCACAGCAGGTTCTGTTTAAACTTTCAAGACTCATAAAACACAACCAACTAACCTTTCTTAAACTCCTCCAACATGGCATCCAACTTAGTGTCGTGGAAGACGAAATGCACCGGATGATTGTAGAACTTGGTGACCGTTTTAAGCGTCGTGCAGTCATCAGGGTCAACGAAAGCCAGGTCTTTGACGTACAGGATGTCCACGATGTTGGAGCGCTCAGTGTCATACACAGGTATCCGCGTGTAGCCGCTTTCCATGATCTCAGACATGGTGTTGAAGTCCAGCACGGCATCGGTGTGAATCATGAAGCAGTTGCTCAGTGGCGTCATCACATCTTCAACAGTCTTGGTTCTGAGTTCCAGGGCACCTTGTATGATGTTCAGCTCTTCCTTGACCAGGTCGTTGTAAGGTTCGGTGACCTTCAGCATCTCCACCAACTTCTCACGATTGTAGACGGTGCCGATTTCCTGCCCTAGAATGTAGTCCAAAAGCTTACTAACGGGGAATGACAACGGGAAGGTCAGGAGCATGAAGAATTTGGTCAACACGATGGTGTTGGCGCCTACGGCCAAACCGTGGCGTGAGCAGAGCGCCTGCGGCACGATTTCACCAAATATGACAATGCCAACAGTAGATGCCACAACGGCTCCCAAACCTGACCCAATCAAATCATCTAGTAGGATGGTCAAAGTTGTGTTGACCAGCACATTACCCAACAATAAAGAGCAAAGCAGATAGTTGCCCTTGCTTCGAATGGGTTCAATTTTTCGCGCATACTTCTTTTCCTTATTAGTTCCACAGCTTTGCACAATGCGAAGCTCCATTGGATCCAATGCCATGAGCCCCAGGTTGAGTCCGCTGAACATGCCAGACAGCGCCAGCAAACCCGAAACCAGGATGATTTGGAGCCAAAGTGGTAGAAAAGACTCTTTCTCCTCAACGACTAACAATCTCCCATCATTTTCACCCAGCTGGACCCATTTGTCTCCCAAACCCTGCCTGACACATAAGCTGTAGGTCTTTTCTCGTTCACTCTTACGCAGTGGCTTTACAAACACACTCACCAGACCTGAAGTCCCTCTGTTGCTCACGTTCATGTAGGTGCTGATGCTCAGGTCTTTGGTGAAATCCTCACAAGTCCTGTTTGACGCGTCACTGTCCTCCATATCCACATACTCCGTGAACCTGATGAGGGATGCTGCGTCTGGGCTCAGGTGCACCCCATAAAACCTGAGCAGGACGCTGCTCTCCTCCGTTACCTGGATGAGCCCGTCCTCCGTCGTGCTGGTCGCTTTGTCGCTCCTCTCCAGCCGCATGCCCAGGATCTGACTGCTGGAACCGGGGCTCGACGTCTCCGTTCGCCCGCCGACAGAGCTCCAGAGGAACACGATGAAAGTTAGAAGACACCCCTGTCCGCTCCGCTCTGTCGCCATGTTTGTTGCGCTCTTCTTCTTCTTCTTGTATTTATAATGGCGGGCGGCAACTAACGTTTACGGTGCATATCCGCCCCCTACTGTGCTGGAGTGTGGACCAGAAATGTTTACTTATCAAAGAGAAAAAAAAAAAAAATAAATATATAACATAAAAATAATAATAAGTAAATAAATAAATAAATAGAAAACCAATGAATAAATTAATACAATAAACCCCAAGCAGTTAAATTCTTTTCATTAAACCAGTT
>JAUZSZ010000109.1:14402502-14413914 GCA_034780575.1 Labeobarbus marequensis | reverse complement strand
ATGCATTGCTAAGAACTTCATTTGGACAAATTTAAAGGTGATTTTCTCAATATTTAGATTTTTTTGCACCCTCAGATCCCAGATTTTCAAATAGTTGTATCTCCGCCAAATATTGTCCGACCCTAACAAACCATACATCAATGCAAAGCTTATTTATTCATATACATATAAAAAGCTATACATCAACCTTTAGTAAGTTTATACATACACACACAAATATTTATATTGTTCAAAATATATTTTAAAAAATTTCAGTTTGAAAATGTATTTTATGATTGCAAAGTCTATTTCTTGACACTTTAAGGACTTTTTCTAATATATTTTTCCATTTGAAGGTTTAAAATTGAACAATATTTTACATTTAGAAAATATATATTTTTACAATGCATCTAGCATACATCCTACATATACTTTTTCCAAATAAAACTACCAGACATCAAATGAAAATGAAGATAATGCTAGTAAACACACATGATGCCCTAACTTGAGTCATAAGGAATTAGTTAATGAATTGCTAATTGATTGTTTTCAGGGCCACTATCTTTGCAGGTAATCTCAGGAACTTCATGTTTTATTTACCCTTGGACAAGAGAAGCAACATTTGATACTATTGCTGTTAGATTTGATGTAGTTAAAATGTAATATTGACAAGTGCAGATTTCAGTCTTTCCTCTTTTACAGAAGCTGTACTTGTGTGTCTAATCCTGCTGGACGGCACTGCCAGTGTGACCTGCATTACTTTACAGAGCCTTAAAGAGACACAGGCAGTCTTTTGACTTTCAAATTCAAGTTAATGTCAGTGTGTGTTGTATGTGAGACTGAGGCCATGCTACAAGCCTCTCAGAAAGAACAGCGATTAATCGGTGCACTGGTGCTGGTTAATAAACGGTGAGTCAAGCAGCAGTCGGGTTAGTTGAGTTGAGCTCCAGGCCTGCAGCCGTCTTGCACCTCCCTTCTGTTCCCAGAGTTTTAAGCGTGAGGAGAGAGCCATGGCAGGACGAGGAGTGAAAGGTCAGCCGGGGAGATCTCAGCCTGGTGTGATGTGAGCGAGGACACAAAGTGGAGCAAAAATGGAAACCGTGACACTGTGGACCTGCAGATGGAGAAAGAGACACAAAACATGAGACATTATCATAATATACTGGGTCATATTAAATGTAAGTATAAATTAATAATAACAAAAAACTTACTACATTAAATATTACTACAGGTGTTTATCATATATATATATATACACACACACACACACACGTTAGATTTGATGACGTTAATATATATATATGTGTGTGTATGTACGTGTGTGTATATGTATATATATATATATATATATATAAAATATATGTGTGTATGTGTATAAGTATTATTATAAATATTTGATTAAATATTACTATTTTAACAAAAAAAGTTATTTTATATAAATATATAGTCAAATATAGTGTACAATTAATTATGTGTTAAAATCCTAATAATTAATTCTTAATTATAAATATATTTTTTTGCACTGAAATTATTGTCATGAGATTCACTCTAAATAAATGCGGTTTCTTAAAATTCAGAATTTGTGTGTGAAATCTGAGCAAACTGATGAAGCAGACATTAGCAGATGCAGGATGCTTTATGCAAATGATTTCACACAAAAACATCTCTGTGTGTCTTCATCTGCTGCCCTGCTGCTGTGAGATGTTTATGCACTCCAGCATTTCATAAGAAACAAAACTTCACTTTTTTTCTCTCCTTTTACCAGCAGTTTAACCCAGAATGATATAAAGCAGGAGAGAATGAAAGGACCGGCTGACCGGTGCGGGTAAGAGAGGTCATTGCTCAGCAAACGTACTGTAATGCAGAAGATCTGGTCATAATTAATAGTGGCGGTTGCTAAGGAGCCAAGCATCGCTAGTGCTGTTGCTGATATATTAATATTAAACCTCGACACATAACTCCATGCATTTAGAGGGAAGGAAGGACCTAAGTCACATCTACGGTATGAAACTGAATGTTATGTTATGGGTAATGCCCCAGAAACCACCAAAAACACTCTAGAAACCTGCTAAAAACCACCCAAAACCCATCATTACAGTGAGTTCTGCACAGGCAAATACACACGAAAACACAAATCTAGAATTAGGCTGTTGATGATAAATCCAACTGAGCTTCTTCAGGCAATAAGGCAGTAAATGAAAGAGATTATGTTCTTCCACAGTCTTCAGTGAAACATTCGCTCCATGATAAACACAGACCACCCGCTTCAGCAACACAAACACACGATGAAAACAAACCCAGAACCGAGTCTAATGAAGGCCAAATGGCAGGAATTGACTGGAAACAGCGCAGATCTGTGCTTTATTACCATGTCAGGGTTCAGCCAGCAGTTTTTCATTTTACAAATCTGTTTCATTTTGTTGACACTTTCGTCACTTAAGGTGCTGTAAGCATTTACATTTCTGACAACTCGGTATTATCACATTTGGCAAACTCCAAGGACTCTACCTGATAATTAAATGAATTTTTTCAAATTAAAATATGACTAATGATGAACAAAATCTATATTATTGTACTACAAGAAACAAAACTAGTGTTCATGTATCACTATGACAAATAAGTTAAAATAAATAATAAATAAAATAAAAATTCACTTTATTTTAAGGTGTCCTTGTTACAGTGTAATTATACATTTAAGTATTGAGTAATATTAATTGACTACATCTACTTACTATATGGTTAGGGTTTGGCTTAGGGTTATTTGCATGTAATTATGCATAATTAAGTGTTCTTATAATAGTAAGTACATGTAACAAGGACACCTTAAAATAAAGTGTTACCAAAAATTCCATCACTTGCTAAAAAAAAGGAGCTGAATATAAAATCAAAATATGAATAGCTTGCAATGTAATCTCTAAAAAGTACCAGTGTGTCTGAAATTAATTTTTTAGGGTGAAATATTTGTCCCTGTCAAATTTGATTTTCAGAGATACTTCTTTCTATCTACATAAAATATACTGCCAATAAATAAATATAAAATACAATACAATCAGTATTAGTGTAGCTTGCAATATATATTGTAAAATGCACCATGGTCATACCTTTTTAAAAAAAATATTTTTGTACCACAGAGTCAAAAATGAACTTTTATTAGTCTCAAATAGTTGTCCCCATAAAATTTGATTTTTTGGGTATACTTTTTCTAACCCTATAAACTCAACTGCCATCCTTTTGTCAGATATCTCATCCATTCATTGACAAATTCTCAGCCTAAATGATTGAATCTCATGTTTATTCTAGAATAGAATACTTAAAATATAAAATGCATGAAATACCTCAGATATTACAAACAATTTGAATTCCTGGGCCTTTTTACCCAAATTAATTTCTGACCTCGGTACCATAGAAATACCATGATTTCAGACAGGCACCATAGTAATACAACTGAAGTACTCTGTAGTACCACGCTAACACCATATAAATATTATAATCATCGAATATCATGGATTGTGTCAAACTTTCATGCATCTTTTTGCAAATGACAGCTGTAAGATAAACAGTTGCTCACTTGTTTCCTGCAAATCACTTCATCTTAATGCAAATGCACACAAACACTGACTCATGTGAAGTTTAGGTCGCAGGATCATGACATTGCATTCACATTTCCAATCCTGCCAAACCTCGACATCTTGTAATCCGCTTCGACATTACACGGCAAACAACAAAACAAATTAGTCAGAGGCAGAAAATGATCCTGGGAGCTCAGATTTCAGCAGGACTCAGCGCCGCGTTTAGTCGCAGTGATCCAAACACAAGGCCTTTCATTTCCCAACCAGAACAAACCACTCAACTTCTGGGCCTATAGACGAATGGCTCAACGTCCCTAATTTCATAAGGAGATCACCGTACGAGACGTGGGTGTCTGTGAGGGTCTGGGATCTATAAATAAATCACAGTATCTACAAAAAGAACAGATTTGGGAGTCAATATGAAAAACCAACGGCATACCTTGTGATGGTTCCTCGATGGAGTGGAAGAATATATCCAGTGAGAGAAATGTATGCGTGAAACTCCGGGGGAAAACTAAGAGGCCAAAAGCAAGGTACACAGTCTCACTGTCACTGAGAGGGTGAAGCTACAATCTGAAATAAGAGTGGCAACACACACAGATAAGCATGGCAGCTGAGTTAACACAAGACTCAGCTATAAATATCCCATGGCTAGGAGAGGTGGGACATATTACCCTGTTTGGGAAACACTTGAGTCCTGTAAACGGGGGGAAAACTGGACATTATTTCGACTTTAACACTGGATGCGTCATCTGATGTGGATGATTTCAAAACATGCTGGATTACATTGGCAGCAATGTTTCTGAACACTTTGTCAAGGCTGGGCATCCAGAATGACCCCATTTGGATGTTGGAAATCTGTCTCGATGCAAACCTGGGAAAGCAGTGCTGGAAAAAGCACACAAGTCAAGCGTCCGCAGGCTTGCTAATGGCTGGCGGTGTGGTTTGATGGACAGGCTCAGCTGGGAGACGCAGGGGTGGGAGGTGAGCTGCGGGAGGAGGTGTCAGAGAGAATTAGAGAGAGGACACAAGTATATCAGCACACTCATGATCTCTGGGAAGAAGCGCTGGAGGCCAATGAATACTGTGGTTTTCGAAAGGGTCAAGCGGAGCCGTTGTAGAGAAATTTCTCATACAATCATTTTGATCTCAAGATGATCTCCAGATGATAAATTTAATCTTTAGCGGACTTGATTATGATCTGTTAAATCAATTTCACATGAAAGGTCTCACTTTGTCTGAAGGCGCATTTATTAAACCAGCAGAAACCGTTTAGGCAGATTCAACTGGAATGGATCCAGTTTGATTTTAGATTCTGAAATGAATAAGCACTACAATATGATTCACATATTTGTTCACATGTGCATTACATGCATTTCAAACACTTCAGCACATGCTAGTTCCCAGTCGCTGTGGATGCTGTCCCCAGAGCTACAGCATGTATAATTACCGTGGATTACATCAACATCAAGAGATTTTTTTTTTTTTTGAGCAAATATTTAGTCAATATTCAGTCTTATCCCCTGACAGTTCACATGATATGAGATGTATTAGTTGTATGAGGCATCTACAATAAAACAAGCCAAGAAAACTGTAACTGACAACACAATTTAGATGAGAATCTTATAACTTGAGGAGACAATTTAGAATTCCAGTGTGTAAATCAAATTGTACAAAAAAAAATTTCTGTGCCAAATTCAGTCGAATTATTAAACAGAAGATTTCAAAAATTGGGATTTTTAAGATTTTTTTATGTAGTAGGTTGTAATTTATTTGGATTGTTTCGTTATTTAGTATTGTATTGGTTATTATTGTATTGATTGTATTGTATTGAACTGTGTGATTTGTGTTAATTGCTGGCTATGTCATTAAAGTCCATGTCAAATTTCCCAAAATTGGGACAATACAAGTATATTCTATTCTATTCTGCGAATCATGGCACTGAACGTGTGCCAAGTATTTTCTAATCCAACTGAGAAAATAGTTGGATTCAAGTGTTTACATGATTGATTTTTTTCCTATTCATTCAACTATTTCAGGTCTACACCACCCCTTGTAATCTGATGTGTCCATATGAAGGCTTTACAGTCAATCAATCTGATTATAAACCAATTATTTTGATGCATGTAAACATAGCTATTGTGTTATGGCACCACGTTTTCATTTATTTGAACAAAAAAAACAACCTTCAGTTGCCCCCAAGATATATCAGACATTTAAAGTCTTAAAAAAAAAAAAAAATAAATAAATACAAAAAATAGTTCAATTGTTCACAATATTTGAAGGCCTCATCATTTTTCATGGGTTTTTACAGTTGCTTTGTGATTTGATTATTAATATATCTTTAAAAATAATACATTTTTTAAATCACCCATTAAACTAGATTGTATTTTCTTCATAAAATGGCCAAGGAGTTGCACACTTATGACTTTTTTCAGGATCCCTCTTAAAATTAGGCGACCTCGTATAGGTTCCTCTAAAAAAAGAAGAAAAAAAGAAAAAATATTTTGAGGGTGTTTAGTTGTTTGATCTTATTTTAATGCTTGTTTTGTCTCATTTTCAATCATTGGGTCCGGCCCACTGGTTGAGAATCGCTGATGTATCAGGAATTGACTGTATCATGAAAAAGTCAGTGACCAGATCAAGCTGTTTTCATTTTGATGAAAGACTCTAGACATTTTCATTTGAATCACTGACAAAACAACATTACATATGCATGACAAAAAGTCTTGAATTCATGTTGATTTTAAAAATGTATGCTTGCATAACAGCATTTACTTTACAGAAAGCACAAAACTGAATCAACAGGTCTAGCAGCATATGAGCACAGATGTCACTCAGTTTGATTTTCTTATCTAACGACATTTAGACATTGCGACTCGAGTATCCAAATACTTTCAAGGCCAGTGCAGTTTCATTCAGTGCCGTTAAAAACACCATTTAGCCTTTTCCCATTCAGAGAGGTAAACGAGGACAGATATTACAATACGGCGAGGATAATAAACCTCAAGAACACTTCGAATCATTTGAGCTTTGATTATATCTGCAGGATAGAGAAGGATGTCCAAGAGAGGAGTGTTTACTCCAGAACACTAATGCACTGCTCAATCGCACTCAGCTCCGGTGAGGAGACTTGGCCGCAGTCCCTCCAAATGGCTTTAACATGCCCTGAAAATTGGCTAATGGAGGTTTAAGTTATAAATCTCACACCGAAGAGTTAGTTTACATCGAACGAGTGTCCTCGTTCTGATACAACCAGGATAAATCCTGAAATGAAGCAGCTTGAAAGCATGGAGACAACAGACATGGCAACACGAAAAAGGGGCTTTTATTTCTGAACTGTTTTTATAAGCAGTCCAACACACATGTTCCTAGCTGTTCTGAAAAATGAAAACAAAAGAAAATCATTTTAATAACAATTATCATTCATTGAATAATATTATCAATAATTATAATCATCATCATCATCATAACCGTAACGGTAATAACCCCAGACAGTAGTATTTGCGTTTGTTTGTGGCACATGAAAAAGAGAGTTTCGGTTGACTGTAAACCCGGATACTCGACAGCTCCGTGCCCTAGGTAAACCAACGCACAGAGGGACTAGCTCCCTGATCAGACAATAAATATGAAAGAGAGCAAGAGAGTCTTGTATTAAATGAACAAAAATAATAATCTGTAACTCGTAGGTACAATATCTAAACTTTTATGTGCAAGATCTGAGCTGATTCTTCACCACAAATAGTTGAACTCACATCGAACCCGATCCCTTCCCGACTCAATTTTTTTGTCTACGTCGTAAAATCTTTTAAATAAACCTAAGCTCATTTGTTTTCATTTCATATACACATATATACTTAGATTTTTGTTAGTTTGTTTTTCTTTTTTTTTTTCCTTCCTATCGATCACCCTCTTGCGTTTCGAAACCTGTGTTCGCCCGCACACAAAATTCACCGCTACGGAACAGACACACAAGCAATCGAATGAATAAAACACTGACGAAGTGACTGAAAAGCTACCGTTAAAATAAAATATAAAACCCCTGAATAAAACATGGATATTTAGGACTGGCAGAGGTGCCACCGTTTTTTTGAGAAACGGCTAGTATTTTCAAAACACAGTACCGGCCGTCGCCGGTCAGTAGCTTTGAGGCGTATCGTCAATGACGTTGGATCGTTTGCCTCGTGGCCCACTTGTTCCACGTCACCTGAATTTGGTCACATTTTTGTACCCTTTCTCAAACTCGCCACCGCTCGCCCATAAAACGTACCAATTTTAGTCTTGGAAACAGCCAGCAAGCATCGCGCAAGCGTTTCATTGGTTCAAGGACATTCTCCTACAGTCGTTTGGCACATTTTTGTCATCAGCTCATGAAGCGTGGTGGAAAAAGTGCAGTGATATATATTTCAAAACAAGCCATTTTGGTTTCAAAATAAAACCCTTGAAGGGCACCAAAACATCCTCAGGATGGCACCTCCCCGATACTTAAAGGCTACAAAAAATGATCGACTCCCAAAAACCCTGCGATTTCTGCAGAGCGCCGCATGCAAATCACTCGGAAATGCACTGAAGGGAGATGTAGAAAAAGAAAATTACTGCATGGAAAAAACAAAACAAAAGGACCTGAATATACATGAAGAAAACACTTCTTTAAAATCGCCTCATGCCTGTTAAGCTGTGCTTGTTTTCCCATTCCAAAAAAAGAGAGACCAAAATAAATGCACATAACATACTCCAAAAAATATGTCATCTATAGAAATCTGCATTTGCGTCACATTCAAAACAATATAAAAATTTAAACTATATTTAAACCAAGCCTTACAACAAACGGTTTTAAGTTGTCTCTCCTTCCGCGATCCAGGCAGCCCACCTTCCTGAACACCTGCGAGTACGAGCATCTTACTATCATCGCACTGAAAAACGGTCTGCCTGCTGTGAATGGATAATGGCGAAACACACGAGAGACAGACAGAAGACCTCCTCGCACCTCATTATGAGATAAGCCATCAGACTCTCCGCTCTCACACCGATGGTCCTAAAAGAGGCGTGTACGCACAATTCTCAGCCTGAGGTTTGCACACGCCAGCCGATTGATTGACAGATGTGAACCCCGCCCACCCCGCCCGCCCCCAAGCTGAGACATAGGGACAAACACAGACAGGCAGAGACAGAGATTCGCCATATATGCAAACATTGTCAAGAAGATTATACTGTAGATGCACAGAGAAAGGATTCATATATACAGTCGGATAAAAGACTCCAGGGATGCTGCTGCTGCTGTTTTTTTTTCCAAGTGGTCCCTCTAACCGAGACATCATGCATCGTCAACCGTCCATTGGCGTCCTTGTACGGGACTGGAGGTCTGCAGTTCAGTTTTTATTCTGTGCGTTCAGTTTCCAACACTGTTCTCAGGGTCCGTTCACAGGGAGATGGGGGTGACGTGGCCTGGACTCGAGGAATTCTCAGGTGTCTCAAGTCGAACGTTTATTTCATTGGCACTTTTTGCACTTCTGTGGGTTCAGGGGGAGGGGTTGGGTTCGTGTCTAAGCAAACGTCCCGCCACGTTCCTACCCATTGTCTCAAGCAGCGTAAATCACTCCACCCACAAAAAAACGAACTAAAAAAGAGAAACAAAAATACATTCAAGGTGAAAGAAAACAATTCTTCCTGGTGAAAATATGGGGGAATTTCCTTTAAAGCGACAACACCTACTTTTTGCATCGTGTACACGCACAAGTACACGCACTTAATGCACGTGAGCAACCCAACCAAGTTTGGTGTTTACAAAGGCTAGGCACCAAAAAAAAAAAAAGAAAGAAAAACGCTCCCTAATTTTTACACTGTACGTAGTCCTCCGTGAGCTCAACTTGGATGCGCACAACACTCGTCAATGCAGTTCGTTTAATCCATCGGCGAGTATTAAGGAAGTGTTGAAGAATTTTGTACTTTACAAGTACGGGTGCCACAACAGTCCACAAATCTGAGTCCGTTTAGCATAAAACGGCATGCATGCCATGCACCCACGATGTTGACAGAAAGTGGTGCAAAGCATATGCTTCAAGAATGGCACAGTCAGTGAGGTGGCCTTGGCGTTCCCACAAAGGACATGAAAGACAACGGGAGTGATATCGTTTAAGCCAACGTCTTTTGAGACTGTTTCCATCTGATTAGATCTCTCAGGCCGCATGGCTCTAGTTTCCCTCTAGCAGAGGTACTGATACTGTCCGGCTCTTGCACACTGCCACTTGAAAGAGAAGCTCCAAGTGGACATCGTTACAGCAGAGGCCTCTTTCTTTGATAATATACGAGCATGCCAGCGTGTGCAAGGAGAACGTGGGGATCACAGAAGGGACGACATGCTCACAAATGGGGCGCAGTATGCCAGCCTGCACCACTGGTCAAAACGAGGTCCCAGATTCAGCACTGACATCACCGATTGTTCTTTAACATTATTCTGGAGTGAGGTCCACCCCAGCGTGTCAAGTTGCAAGGAACTGTGTGTGTGTGTGTGCATTTGATTGACGAACAGTTGAGGAACAGCAGGGCACAGTCCAGCAGAACCTTCCGAGACGGACCATATGGCGGCTCGCTGTGCTGGTTGGGAAGCCTAATGGTGCTGGACAAGCATTTTGCTGGGAGAGAGAGAGAGAGAGAGAGAGAGAGAGTGAGAGCGTGTGCATGTGTCGATGAAGAGGATGGATAGGAGTGGTGGACAAGGGCGGCGGGAGGTGGGCGGCTCACAGGCCGTTGCTGTTGCGGTGCGTGAGCGGAGGTTTGGACAGTTCCACCACATTGGTTCGCCCCTTGCCGATGACTTTGGGGGCACGGCGCAGCAGCTTCTGGGCCTCTGTGAATGCTTCGGTGAGCTCCTTCTTCCACTGTACGAACTCTGGGTCGCTCTGTGAGAAGAAAAATCACATTAGCAATTCAGTCTCAGCTGCTTTATGTTTTTTTAATTTATCAAGCACTTTTAAATGCAAGTGAGCTACCTAGTCAGCAGTTTTGGATGCAAAAATTAAAACAACACAGAAAATGTCTTTCTTTTGTGGATAAGGCAATACCAGACTGCATTCTGAATGCCACTTCACAGTGATGCTAATGTTAAATGAAACTAGATTTTATTCAATGTATTTTGCACCAATATTTTGGTATGCTTTTGTGCCTAGAGTTTCATTAGCATGCAAAAGTCAAACTGGATTGGAAACAATCGAGCTTAAAGCCTGTGCATTTACTGTGAAAGATATTTGTATGGCATGAGCTGCCCGTAAAAACCATTTCAAATCAGCCCTTTATGAGGTTTAATTTCAGATTAATGTTCGCTAAGGTCTGCAAATGCACGTACATGCACTTCTGAGCTGCTCCTGCACAGATAGGAAAAAATATTTCCCACAGAACAGACTCAAAAAGATATAGGAAGTTTCCTAGAACAGAAGTTCACAGCAGCACACAGAGAACCCACAGAGGCCCTGCTTTTTTCAGCATCTTTTTTGAATTATCTAGTCAATTAAATATTTCAATTTAAAGGAGTTTTTCACCCATTTTTCAGAAGTTGATATGATTCTTTAGGGTCTTAATGAAAAGTCTACAACATACTTTGGTTAAAATTTCTCAATTGTAGAGTAAAAAACACTTTTTAACCTGTCAAAATCAGCTGTCTTCAGCAAGCCATTCTAGTCTGTGTTGCTTTAAATGCTAATGAGCTCTGCTCGCCCCGCCCCTCTCTTCCGTGGAGTGATGAGCAGACTGTAAACTTCAGCCACGAAACTTGCTAACTAGCATATATTAAGAAAGGCGATTTGCAAAGATTCATAAAAAAAAACGTTATCACTTCCTCTGTATCACAAATGATTCCCACGAACATAGA
>JAUZSZ010000109.1:14325557-14338635 GCA_034780575.1 Labeobarbus marequensis | reverse complement strand
AACGGCACCCACTCACTGCAGAGGATCCATTGGTGAGCAAGTGATGAAACGCTAAATTTCTCCAAATCTGTTCAGATGAAAAAACAAACTCTTCTACACTGGATGGCCTGAGGGCAAGTACTTTTTCCAGCAAATTGTAATTTTTGGGTGAAAAATTCCCTTAATTAATTACTAGTTTTTCCATCAACTCTCAAACCCCAGGTGGGGAAACCCTGTTCTAACAAATCTAACCATTTTATTAGTTAAAACCGGTGATAAGAATCTCAGCTACCCTAAAAAGGCGCTATCAGTGTGTTATTGTGTATGTGTGCAAAAAAAGTCAAGAAAGAGAGAGAAACCGCTGAAGGAGATCCTCACTTGGGACTTCAGACACAAAAGTAAGTAAAAATTGAAGTTAATCAAAATCTGGGGCTGGCTGCGGTGTTCCCATGGTGCCTTCACAGCTCATACTTCACACATTTCAGCACGCCTTTTCGCCTTTTCTCCAAAAGCACCAAGTGGAAAAAAGCATGCTTTCACTTAGGTACCTGAGGTTATTTGGGCATATGCATTCATCACACCATAACACAGAAGCATTTGTACGACACACTGTAAGACAAAGAGTTTAACTGTTCAGGTGACTAATAGAGAAAAGCAGACATAACAGCCAGTGGTTACAAAGAACAAAGAGCTGTCTTTGACTCGGCAGATAAGAAAAAAGGAAGAACAAGATCCTTATTTAACTTCATGGTGATTAAAATGTCCTCCTCAAGGGTCTGTGGTGTTTTTTAGAAGCTTATTCTAATAATTACTCTGTTTACATCCTCAACAATGGCCTTTTTACAAATCTGAAATGATGACAGAACTTCGTACCTTTTTACAAGGCAAATCTGGCTCAAAGTGACATGAAAGATTGAGAAAACTCACCAATCTTCTGGTTGAAGATTTTGTCAAATGTCAGTTCATCCCTCTCTTCCAGGTACTTCTGCATAACACTTCGAATACTGTAAGAAAATGGGAAAAATGTCTTTAGTTCAAAACTTTACATGCAAAACAAACACCATTCAAACCCCACATCAGCTAAGACCTCGCCCTGAGAGAAAGGCAAGTGGATTTTTCAGACAGCCTCCTGCGCTGCCATTCCACCTCGATCCCGGCCTTAGTTTAGGTCTCTCCGCAACCACCTGCTCAATTCTCCGCCCGTCGCTTCCCAATGGAGGGCATTGCCGCGCTTCCCTGGGAGAGGGTGTTAATGAGCAGCAAGTTTGGGAGACTGAATCAATTAGCACCCCCTCCAAGGGCTCATTATCACCCAACCACAGCCCCACAGAGTCAGAGTGCAGGTCAGGGGAGATAGGAGTGTCCCCAAACATGCTCCTGCAATCCTGGACCAGACACCCCTGTAGCGAGTGACCTGACACATTACAGTAAACGGACAGGGCTGAAATCAGGACTGCTAAAATAAATAGGGTTGTGCAATGACGAAAACTCATTACATGTTTAGGGTAATTAAATTGGCGATATAAAATTAAGCAATACTGTGAATACTATGAAGATGCAATGCAATTTATATTTAGCCGTTAAGTTATATCAGTGTGACAGTGTGCAAAAATTGCACAGAAAAGACAAACTGTCCATTTCAATGAATCAATTCATGGCTCTTATTCAACAATACGTTGAATCATTATTAAAAAAATGTCAATATACCATTTTAATGAGTTCAAAAGTTTGGGGATTTTTTTTAACAAATTGACACTTATTCAGAAAGGATGCATAAAATTGATCAAAAGTGAGAGCAAAGACCTTTAGAATATTACAAAAGATTTCTATTTCAAATACATGCTGTTTCGGGAATTATCAAAATTCTGAAAAGTGTAATGGTTTCCACAAAAAAAATATTAAGCAGCACAAAGGTTTCAAAACTGATAACATTAAGAAATGATTGTTGAGCAGTAAATCAGCATATCAGAATGATTTCTGAAGCATCATGTGACATTGAAGACAGGAGCAATGATGCTGAAAATTCAGCTTTGCATCACAGGAATAAATAACATTGTACAATATATTCATGTAGAAAAGACTTATTTTGAATTTAAATAATATTTCACAATATTCCTGTTTTTACTACTTTTTTAATCAAATAAATTCAACCTTGCTGAGGATAAGAGACTTTAAAAACACTAAAAATCTTACTGACCCGAAACTTTAGAACTATATTATACAAAGGCAAATGTAGCTATTTATTACCATGTTTTTGTTATATTAGTGCATATAAAATAAAATCATTAAATATTTCATCTAATTCTAGCATTGAACATTCTAAAAACACCCGTACAAGTAATTTCAGAGCAAATACATAAATAGGGATATCTCAAATCAATATAGGCTTAAAAATAATATTTTAGCTCCCTGCCCTAGTAAATGACTTAACACATTACTGTAAAAAGCAAAATCTGATATTTGGACCACTTGAGTGGTTGAAAGCTCAAGCCTACCATGAGCACTTTTAAGACATAAACAAGCTTTTCATTTATTAATGACTACATGTTTTACTCACACACCGCATTCATATTTTATCGCCTGACCTACATTATTATGACACATTAACTGGCCTTTAGCATCTCAAAACTGGTAAATAGTTCAAAACCACCGACTAATGGATACAATTTAAAACGCAGGACTGCACCCGTGCAGGAGATATTGCATTCAACCACAACATCCGCGACCCCTTGCTGCCTGCCTCTCTCTGGATTCAGACACATTCATCTCTTTCTCTGTCTGTCTGCAATCGCATCAGTTCCGTCCCACGGTCCAACGTCTACGTGACTGAAACAATCTCCAGTCTCTTCCACTCGTCTCGCTGTCAAACAATCCCGCTGGCTCCTCAAACACTTCCAGTCATGCTGTCAAAATCTCACCTCTCTGCCAGCGGGCTCACGACTGGCCCGAGGAGAATGTAGCAGAGCCGCGTTATCTCTCTCCGCCGCTACTTTCTATGCCGGCAAAGGACAAAGTACCTTCTATTTATTAACAAACGCCTTTGTTGTAACATCAGTTTATGCTTTCTTATGTACGCTGGATCATTCCTGCTGCCAATATGGGATATCGATACAGTTCTCTTACACCACAGAGGTTCAAAAATGCTTACTGAACAACAACAAATAAGTGCTTGAGTGTCACAAGAAGAGTTTGACGTTAAACGACAGTGTTAGTCCGAAGGTGCAGCTGGGAGTGGCATGAAGTTTATGGATCCCGTAATAATGCTAATGATGGGGACACTGATGTCAACGGCTAATGCTTTCACTCGATCTGTGGTAATGCCGCCCTGCTGCGGACTAATCCCTCAGAGCAAACAGAGCCACTAAAGCAGACTAATCACAATGAGGAGCGGATGTATGGTTTACCACTTTGGCGAACGGAAAAGCCAACCCTTGTTATCGTTTCAGATTCGTAACGTGCATTACTGCATCTTCCGGGGAGGCTAAACAGCCCACCGGCACATGCATCATCTCGGCCCAGGGAGAGACGTTTATATTAGCCTTGGCGTAGGAAGGAAGATGATTAACCATAAATGAATCTTGCCGCAAGTTTACTCTGCCTGTGTCCTGATGCTGGCCGACTCACAGAAGACTCTTCAAAAAGCCCGACTCAATGCTTTCGTAGGATTATATGATATGATACGTTTACATAGGTGACAATCACTAAGGACAAGCTCTATAAATAACTGGCAGGTCAGCAATAAAACTGAGCACTTAAAACACAAAGACTTAAGATATTCTCGGTTAAAGGTTTCAGAACCATCACGTCAACGAAAATGTCTTTAAAGCTCAAGGTGGCACATACTCAAATTCAATTAGCGTGGTAAAAAAGGCATGAACACTGAGGATAATGCAAGCAAAATTTAACAAGCAATTAAAGCAACATGTTAAACAAAATTATTCCATCTATACCAGCGTTTCCCGCTATGGAGCATGGTACATTTTAAAGTTAAGTGCATCAATTAGGTGCTTCAACCCATTTTCAGGGATCATACCGAACAGAGCCTTTGCATTGACTTGTAGCTGGTGGATTTTTAAACCAAAATCAGTTTAGTTGTGATAGTGTCTCAGTCACGTTCAGATTGGTGTTTTTAGAAAGCCAAACTATTTGAATACAACAACATCAAGTTTATATTATTCTTATGCCTAAGACAGAAATACATTACAATTGATATAATACATTACAAAGATGAAGCCAAAGAATTTGAATGTAATAATAATTTTACAACATTATTACCCCAAAGACAGAAATACAATACTATTGTCAAGGTGTGGTCATATTTACAGTGGTTCAGCAAATTTTCATGGGTGAAATCCAGTCATTCCAATAGGATTCAACAGGATCAGGATTTTTGCTTGAAAGCAAAAGATTTCCCCACACAGATTTCACAACGGATTCAAACTGTTCACAACAATTTGCTGTGATGACCAATAGAAAATGTCCTTTTTGGTTTGAAAGTGACTTCTGTGTGAGCTGTGCTTCACACATCTCTACACTATTGACACTATACAATGGAACTTTTGCCCTGCAAAATTTCACCAAAATAAATGTAAATGACAAGTTAATTTTTCATAAGTAATACTTTACACTACAGTAGTAAAATGACAATACTGTCCTAGTTTCGCATTAAACCCTCGCTGCAGTCTAGGTAATTAAACATTGGGAAACACTACATACCATCACATGCTGAGGAAAAGTCTAAACATGGCCTTGATAGCCCATATTTCCAAGAAAGGGATGCATTGCCACCTGTGAACTTCTTATCTGTTTACCTGACAACAAAACTGGCAACTACACTGAGAGATCACTAATCATTTTAAGTGTTATATAAACTATAAAAACATTCCAACTACTGCATTTCCAAGAACGCGCAGGCTATACTGAGACACATGCTCATGTAAACTGTACAATAAAAGCTTTGTGTTCAACTACAGGCTTTACATTGTAAACTGACAGCCGTATCACCACAGTGATCCAATGAGATGAGCAAACTGTGAAATATGAAATACCATTTCCTATTTACCATTCCTAAAAGCAGGTCTAAATAACATTTACAATGTTCGGTCACCCAATGGGGTAGTAAACGGCCAAATAACTACATAAAATGTGACTGCTTAGTCAGTTTATCACTTTTACGGTTTTCGGACAGTGGCCATAAAACAAAAAAATCCAATAGACACAAGGGACTCCTCACATGATATCCAAGACGACAGGTACAATAAACTCCAACAAAGACCATAATTAACAATATTTTAGGCTAATTATATTTACTACTTCTAGACACCATCAGATTCCTTGCTTTCAGTGGGACAAGAATTGTTGAATGTCTAGCTAATATGAAGTGAACTAATTCAATCTGACATAAATATAAAAATTATTTTGTATGATTATTTTATTAACTGATTAACATATTTGGATTAAAAAAATGATTTCCATCAGTTATTTACAAAATTGTTATTCCACATCCTGCCCGATGTTGTCCTCCAAACAATTCCAAGGCAATGAAAACAAATTGTGAATATATAGGCTGTGTGGAAAAAAGGGGTTAAAACGTAAACCTATTGCTTAACATTTGAAAGCAGAAGTTAAAAACTCTAAATTAAAAATGACTAATCAAGACAAACAAACTAAAAGTTAACTGATACGAGGTGCAAGAAACACATTCACCATCTGAACATATTACATTTACACTCCAATATAATAGATACTGTCTGCTTCAACGTTTCCAAGGTCTAAGCATTCAAAACAGTCACACAAAACCCCAACAAAGGGCATTTGTATGCCTTATTGCGTATGCAATCCTTAATGTGAAGGCAATGTCAGAATTTCGACCTGTTTACAGTGAATATCACCCTCAACCCGGTGCAAATCTACAGGTGATAAGAGCCATTGATTCACACGGGGGGGTTTTCCCAGCAGGCCTCAGTAACTGCTGAACAACCTCAAAAACACTAAACACAGCACAAAATGAGTGACACTGGCTTTTTAACAATAATTAGGATTTACCCAACGCTTACAAAAAAAGTACTGTAGTGTTACTACGGTATCAGATACTACTAGTCAGTACTGTACAGGCCTAATTACGATATTCATAACATTGTATTTACATGGTACGCTTAAGTAATTATATAACATGGTATATTACTAAGCAACATATAAGTAGCTTGTCTAAAAAATACCAAAGTGTTTTTTTGTGAGCGAAAGTAAGCAGTAAACAGCATGAGAGGCCATTGCTAAGGATGGTGACAGGGAATTTCTGACGAACACTCAAAATCGCTTATTTAACACCAAATTACACGAATATTCAGTCAAAATGCAGTGGGAATTAACACCTCAATATGTTGACATGTCAACCCGACGCTTCACAACAAAATATTAGGCTAATGTGTATGTATGAATTAACTGTCTGAGAGACTCGTTTCGTTTACCTGGGTTCGGGGAGGATGATTTTCTTGCTCGCGCGGGCCGCTGGAGTCGATTTGCTCTTCTCCATCGCCATCAGGTAACTGACATCGGCGAGAACTGCTTCGAGGTCCGCCATCTTCGAGCCCTCTGGGTCGAACCGAGTCGCTAACGGTACCAGAACCGGCCGTGAGGGGGGGACGTGAGGGGACGGCGGGCGGACTCAGCACGAGACGAGCGCGGGAGCTGTGATGATGATGATGCGCGAGAGAGGCGCGAGATCCCAGCCTCAGTTCTTTTATTATCGTTTTTTTTTTCTTTTTTCTTTTTCAGAAGTCTCTCAGAAATCAACCATCGTGGCTGAAAGTAGACGAAAAAGGCAGAAGGAAAAAAAAAAAAAAATCCACCCTGAAAATCTATAGGTTGCTTATCTATGAAGCAACGTCATCCTCGGGTCTACTGGAGTTGCAGAAATGGCTTCTTGTTTCAGAAAGGAGAAATATATGTGCATGGCATCACCGACAGCTCCGGATATTTTCAAAAACAATGATAATTCTAGATGGGGATCACGATGATATCGATTAATCGAACCCCCCATCCAGCACCCACCCCCTTTGGGTGAGCCGGTGTAACGACCGTCAAAAAAATGACATGCAAGTTAATTTAAGCCACCGTCTGTGCAGAAGAATTGAAATAACGGGGTGGTTAACTACAAATACATGCAAGCTGGCAAATGCATGATGCTCAAATCAAAACGTCGATGCAAACCAACAAGATATACAACATAAGTCGTAACAAGCGGACAAGACGGTATTAAAATAAAGCAAGCCAGCTCGCTGCAAAACTGACAAATCCCCAATGCATGAAAATGGACGCCGATATTTCCCTGTTCAATCACATTAACCAGTTGACAGCACGCACACAGATCACATATAATAAGGGTAATATGTATCCTCCTCTTCTTAAAAGATGGTGGAAATCTGGTTGGAGGAACATTAATAATGACTATCGATGCGACACGAGCAGCTGGATTGTGTTCTGGATATCCAAAAAGCATTCAAGATCTAAACAGCACATGCATGCGTGTAAATATCACAAACAAATCCTCATTTTTGTGGTTCGATGGTTGAGATCTGCCTGTCACTCCTCTTGCTGATCCAAGCTGATCTTAGAAACCCATTAAAGGGACAAAATTATACTAGATGCGTTTCAAGTCCATTGCCTCGTGCAGTGCAATGCAGTTTCTTTCCTCTTAAACTGGATTTGCTTGCTCGTCAATTTATTTATGTAATGAGAGGTGTGCTCTAAGCAGAAAACGGCTGAGATATTGCTCTACTGTAACCTACAGATGAGAAGGGGGCGCTAGAAAAGGAAATAAGCAAATGTGAACAAAAGCAATACGAGTTTCCTTTTCTAAAAAAAAAAACAAAAGTCGCGATGGTGCCACAAAACGTGGTCAGATGAAACTGCAAAAACAGGACTGTACATAAAACACAGCTACTGTGATTTAGTCATGAATAAAAAAACAGAAATAAAGAGTTCACTCTGAAATCTGTGCGCTAGATCTCTTGCGGAACTTCATGTGCGTCTAAACTAAGCTTATATGCACGAAACTGAGTTTCGAGGAAGGAAAACGACGTGGATTTAAACCCCGACACGCTTCGTTCAGGGGTTTCAAGTGTACTTTCTTCCAAAAGACATCTGATTTGGATTTTACTGCCGAGAGAAACCACTCTTTTCTTTCCCATCCGTGTTTGGGTCGCAGATCCAAGTCTTCTTCTCTTCCGACATCGCTCCAAAAAAACACTGTCTCCGTCCACATAAAACACTCCAGTCCGGTCCCGCTCAGTCCCTCCGGGGGAGAGTGCTTCTTGAGGACTCCCTGCGGTTAATCCAGATGGGAATACACGACTATTTTCTTGTTTTAGTGCTTGTGTGTGAGTGAGCTGAGCCCCACGGCGCGTCGTGAAGTGAAATTCAAGCTTTTCTGAGAGCTGCACTTCCTCCCAGCGGCTGCGAAACCCGGAACTGGATCACTTTGACGAGGCGGAGCTGGACTCCTGTAAGACTTTGAGGTTTATAGACTTCAGTTCCTTTTGATTTTGTTCGAGTTGTTTTAGTGCCCTTTTGTTATACTTCTTTTACTGAATTGACTTACGCAACATGTGCTCTCTCTTTATGTAAAAGCGTCTGCTAAATGACTAAATGTAAAAGCGTAAAAAACTACTACTATGGCGAAGGCTTGAGTTATGCATATTAAATAGATCCTGCTGACGTTGCTTAGTAACCGTCCTGAAGCGGCCACTCACGTTACCTCATTAATATTCATGAGTCGAACCTTGGCATAGAAGGATTTTTCATTCGCCGTCTGAGTAGCGCCCACTCACTTTTCAGCCAATCTGCTAGGCGTACTGGTGCACGTCATCGTGCGTAATTAATATTCATGACCATGGCTACATCATAGTAGCAAAGTGTAGTGGCTGCGCCATGTTATCTAAATAAAAATCGTTGTGTAAGCGCATCCCACCTCTTTTATCAACAATGCATCTACATGCATCTTTTTTTTGGGGGGGGGGGGTTCTCCTTTCAGTTCCTGGTCATAGGATTCAATCTGACAAACATTGATATCTAAACCCACTTTTGGGAACAAGTTAAGTCATGAACCGTTTTCGCTTATCCTCCAAAGAGAATTCTGATATTTTGTTTCTCATTAACGCTGATTATTTTATTGCATGCCTTTCTTATGATCATTTGGCTTGTAGGTTTATTGCTCCCTCTGGCGGAAAACTTGTGAAAGTGCATTTTATTTCCTAGGGATAGATTAGCCAAAAATAAAAATTCTGTCATGATTTAATCACCCTCTGGTTGTTTCAAACCTGTATGAGTTTCTTTCTTCTGTTGAGCACAAAATTATATATTTTTAAGAACGCTGGTGACCAAACAGTTGACGGTAGCCATTGACTTCCATAGTGGCGGGGGGAAGTCTTTAAAAAGTTTTTCTTTTTAAAAACAAACAAATATATTTGTTTTTAAAAAGAAAGTTTTTGAGCCAAAACAACTTGTCTGCATACTAAAAGGCACAGCATTTAATATTTTTTAATTTGTTTGAAAGTGTCCAAAATTCCTCAGTGTTGCTCTGAGGTTTTAATAAATGCACTCTTTTTTGGACACAGATTTATAACAGGAGGTCAGTGAGGTTTAAGAAAGACAGTTTATTTAGCATCGGGCAGAAAGGGGCATGAGAGTTTTTGCAAGGAGAGGGGCGAGGAGAAATCCGTTACTGCTGGATACGGCGGATGGACTGGATCTGAGGGGTCTGGCAATGGGAGCCAAACTCCTTGAAGTATTTGTACTCCCCACAGTGGCGGTCACACTCCATGATGTACTGGTATCCACGGTAACCAGGGAACTGGTAGCACACGAACCTGTCGCATGCGGATCGAAGAACAGACAGCGGTGAACGAAAAATGTGACAGGAAAAATGACACAGAAGAGCCCAAACAGATACTCACGCTCCGGACTGAACACGCATAGAGCCCACTTCATTGTTGCACCATCCCATACCCTGAAGAGAGGGGTAGTCGTCACTGAGCTCTCCCTTGCGGCCCAGATAGTTCTCCCTCTCATAGATAGTCATTCTGCACTCCCTGTGGTTCTGGATGGAGTTATATTAAACATAATGTCAGACAATTTTTTTCCAATGCAAACTAAAAATGGTCATTATAATATGAATTAATTGCAATCAAAACCAATGCAAAATGAGGTCAGATAAGGCAGGCTGGGTCAGTGATGTATGATTTGTGAACTTACAGCGCAGGAAATGGGTCTAAAGGAGGTCATTCTCTCGATGTGGTAGGCATTGCTTCCTCCAAAGGCATCGCACTGAGGATACTCACCACGCTCCAGCACAAACTGGTGACCCTGGTAATTTCCGTGCTCGTAGCCGACCCACCTGAAGACAAACACAGGTTAAACCTCGGCTGAACTTGTGTGCCACAGTGTTGTTATTATTGAGTACTAAAGCTATCTTCTTAATTAAAATAAAGCTGAAATTAAATATAAATATTAGGTAGATGGAAAAACATGGCCTTGGCAACTAAATGAAATCAAATATGATGTAGTACTAAAATAACTAAAGCTGTGATAAAAATAAATTAAAATTTAAAAATTGTTTTAAAAAAGACAAAAGCACATAACAAAATGACTAAAACATATTAAATTTTGAAGTAGAAAGACTGAAATAATATTCTTGTAAAACATACTCCAATTATCTTATCAAAAATGTTTTATTTACAACTATTAAAATAGTTTTCATTGTTTTATTTAAGCTAAAATAAAAGAAAATATAAATATTAGATTAGAAAAATTTTAAAGCTTAAACAAAAATTCAAGAAAACAGGAAAAAGATGTGGTAATGAAATTAGTTTAATTTGAAGTGCTAAAATCAGTGAAATAAAAAATAAATTAGGGCTAAAAAGAAATGAACAAAAAAAGAGAAAAGCACACAAAAAATACTAAAATGTAAGCTGTAAGCTAAAATTAAAATGAAAACTTAAAATATAAAAACAAAAGCAAATATTAATAAATACTCAAATGGTATATATTATATAGTACATGTAAAATTCATGTATGATTTACTTGTAAACAATTTTCAGTCAGAAATTACAAAGAAATGGTGAATCACAGATTGAGTTAGACTTGAAGCTTTGAAGTAGAAAAACTGAAATAGTATTTTCTTGAAGAACATACTCGAAATAATGTTTTATTTACACCGTCGAAAAATCATCTTTTACGAAAACAACACTGTGGCATCAGTTCTTGGATAAACGCATGAACGTTTCATTTCAGACCGCCCTTGTACATCAAAACATGTTCTTAAGTGACCTGCTTGTTCAAATTAAGGTTACATAAATAAAATGCCACATGGAATAAGGACACGCTTGTTAAACAAAACCCCTGCTGAACAAGAATCGCGATTACTATTGCTCATGCTTAGTGATTTTAACAAACCATTAACCCCAACGGCTGCCACTTAACCAGCACTGTTAGTGATACCACATGAATGAGAGCTCAAACTGAGCAGACGGACTCACATGAGCCACATCCAGAGATCTGAATGTCATCTGAAGCCTAAACTGTTGATGTTGCTTTTGGCCTTATAGAGCATGTTTTTTATGTGAGTGAAGGGTCAGATCATGTTTTTTTTTCTGAGATGTGGTCTCAGCTACAGCAGAGATAATTGGCACAAACCTCAGGAATTACGTAAACTATCAGACAAAGAGACTGGAGAAAACACTCACGCTCCGCTCTCCACTCTCAGTGAGCGCACGCTCTCGAAACCGAACTCCATGACGTTGCAGCACTCTGAAGTGAACTCATGGTGACGACCCTGGAAACATTCCTCGTCGTACACGATGATCTGGAAGACAGAGGTTGGGCACCTTTAAAGATTTCAAGGGCATAATTAAAGACTTGCATGTTGGGGGAAAGGCCAAATGGGACGTGAAGCACTATAAAAGCAGCAGTTACTCAACACCAGCGGATACATTTGAGGAAATATACTATCCAATTATAGCAAAAGCGTCCAGATAACAACATTCCTGGAGCTCATGTAAGATTCCTTGGGAAACAACAGCTTGTTTTGGAGATCTTGATGAGTGACAGCATAGTGTCAAGTATGTGATGAATTGGCGCGTGTTGGAAATTGCAAGTAAATTTCATTGCAAAGAACACAATGAGTTAAACATGAAATTAGAAAAACGGAAATATCTTTTTCTTGACAAATTTAATTCAATATATTTGTTTGATTTAAATCTTTGAAAAATCTAACCATTTTTACTCAAAAATTGCTAGTAAACTTCACAATTACAAAGAAATGATAAGCAATATATAGAATCAATGTGAAATTTTGGAAGGGAAATTTTCTTTTAAAATGTTCTTCCATAATAATTTGATTTACAACTTTGAAAAGAAATGTCAATTTTCTCTCAGAAATTGCTAGTAAATTTCACAAACAAATGACAAGTGAAACATTGAATTAGAAGCAGAAAAACAAAAAAAAAAATATTCTTGTAAAATGAATTTCAATCATTCTTGTTATAATTTTGTGATTTACAACTTTGAAAAATCTGGCAATTTTCACTCATACATTTCAAGTAAATTTCACAATTACAAAGAAATGGTAAGAAATGCATTGAATTAAATGTGAAATTTTGAAGCAGAAAAACTGAAATAGTATTTTCTTGTAAAATGCACTTCTTATAAAATAGTATTTTTAAAAAATATATATATTTAAAGTTACTAAAACTTAAAAAAAACTCAAAAACACTTAAACTTAGTACACAAAAATAAAAGCAAATGCAAAATATGAATAAATACTTTATATTATTATATAATACTCTAAAAATGGTGTATATTAATTTTCACTCAGAAATTGCTAGTAAATTTTACAATTACAAATAAATCACAAGTAACACATTGAATTAACTAACATTTTGGAGTAAAAAAAATCTGAAATAGTATTTTCTTGTAAAATAGTCAATAATCTTTTTTCTTTTTCATTAACAACTTCAGAAAAATGATTTTTTACAGCATACCTTCCAATGGCCAGAGAACTTGGTGCAATGGTGAGTCATCTCGTCTGCTTGAAAACAAAGAG
>JAUZSZ010000109.1:14225458-14236279 GCA_034780575.1 Labeobarbus marequensis | reverse complement strand
ATGATCCTTCAGAAATCATTCTAATATGCTGATTTGCTGCTCAAGAAACATGTCTGATTATCATCCATGTTGAAAACAGTTGTGCTGATTCATATTTTTGTGGAAATTGTGATTGTTTTTTCAGGATTCATTGATGAGGAGAAATGAAATCATTTAGTTAAATAGAAAATGAAATGAAATCTAAATCTTTTGTAACATGACAAATGTCTTTACTGTCAGTTTCGATAAATTCAATGCATCCTTGCTGAATAAATGTATTAATTTTTTATGATCCAAACTTTTGAATGATGTCATTTTTTATTGAATACCGAGTATATATTATTTGAAATCCCTTAACTGCCTCTCAGGTTTTTTTATTTATTAACTTGCAATCAACTGTATTTTTCTTCATAAACATTAGCAGATATATTTATCATAGTAATTTATAGTAACTTGTAAGGACTGGGAAATTTTATTATATAGACATATACTAGAAGATGGAATCAGCCTGACTATGCTGCTTGCTTTTAAAAAACACTTACCATGTGAAGAAGATTTCAGTATTTATGGTCCATTATCCAGTAAGAAAACTACATTTGAACTCTCAAAACATATTCAAAAGCGCTTAGAACCACAGGCACCAGAATATGGAAAGCTCTGGATTTGAATTTGACTTACAATATTTTAAATGCAACTTTTGACATTTGATTGAGATAAATTTAAAGCTAACGTTTAACATTATTCCGTATGCTTCCAAGGAATCGTTTCGTTCAGAGGCCCTCTTTTCCATGTTAATGAAGCTGCGGTTGGGATTGGAGACTCGCTGCTTTTGTGTTAAGCTACACCAACTAACCTTTTAGTCTAAAGAGAAGAGACACCAGACAGCAAACAAAAGCTTCCCCACCCCCACGTCTTTCATTTCTCATAACGCAACCAAACAACTCATGTTACCTTACTAGAAGATTTCCTACAGACCAAAGCACAACTGTTGAAAATCTACAAGTACGTATGACAAAATTAATTCTGTTGAGTAACTTGCTGTGTGCTTGTGTGTTCAAACAACAGGATGAGAAAAAAGGCTTCTTGGACAAATTCTACGCGGTTCAAGATGTGATCATAACTGTTCAAAATGCTCTGGATGAAGTGGCCTGTTTTGGGGAACGAGTGAAGAAGTGAGCACTTTAGATGTTACTCGTACCTTCGAAGCTTCCTTTTTTAGTAGCATTAATTTTGTGTAATGAATGCATGATTGTATATTCATTCTCATGCTTTTCCTCTCTTTCAGCACGTTTAACTGGTCTGTGCCTTTTCTGAGCTGGTTAGCCATAACGGTGCTATGTGCCGGTGCCACGCTAATATACTATATCCCACTACGATACATTGTGCTGGTCTGGGGTGAGAAATCCTATTGCTTTTGTATATTAAACTTTTACTATTCAGATTATTTCTTAATTAGTTAAAATAAATAATAATAAATAATTTAGGATATGCATGATTTAGGATATAATATTTTGGATATTAGTAGGATATGAACATGCATTTCCCACACAGGTATCAATAAATTCACCAGAAAACTTCGGGACCCCTACATCATTGAGAACAACGAGCTGCTGGACTTCCTGTCTAGAGTTCCATCAGATGTCCAGTTGGTAAGTGATCAATGATAAGTGACGTATTTTCATTCTTTTGCATGATTCATAACACAAAATCTGCTCATCAGGTTCAATACAAAGATCTCAAAGCGGAGACTTCTCAGAGTCCCAGCAAGAAGAGGAGGAACAACCCCGGATAGATCTTGAGCTGTGACATTACGTTTCTAAATCAACAGCCTCCAAAGCTCTGTTCACGTCCAAAACACTGTGAATGTTGCAAAGACTTTAAAAAGGAGATTGTTTTAAAAAGAAAGAAATATTTCTAGCATTATTTATGCAAACTTGCACAACTATAATAGCACAAAACTCAACCGTTCATAAAATGTGCTTTTAATTATTTATAGTCCCATTTTTATTCTGTGTCACTGATTCACAATCAGTGTCTTGAAAATATTTATTCAAAGAGATTTATGTGGAGAAAAATGCTGCAAACCGGATTCAAACCTGTGTCGCCCACGTGAGCACCATAGCTCAAAAACCATGTGCCTAACTATATAAATAACATGGTTTCTGGTGCAAAAATATCAGCCTGAAAATGTTTCGCGCAATTGAATGCATTAAATGCAACTGGTCTTATAGTGAACTTTGCACCTTTGAGGTCACTCTTCGAATCATTTTCCTTGGATAATTATTTTTATCCACAAGCACATATCATATGGAGAAACTGCATGCTGTGCATCTAAATCAAAAGAATGTATGTGTGCGTGCATATAAAAAAAGTGACTGTAAATATACAATGTGGAAACATTTTTTATGTTGATCTGGACATGTTTACCCATGATGCCATATACTATGATCATTGTTCATATGCTATGATGAAAGATGAAATGGTTAATTGTAATAATTGTACATTGTATTGCTTGTTAATGATTCGTCAGTGGTCTATGAGAATGCAACTGTTAAGCAGATATACTCAAGGACATAAATTGTTAGTTGGAAGAATTGATCAAATTTCCAATTGAGAACATTTGTGCACATTCAAAGAAAAAAAAAGAGCATGCTGAAACCAACCAATGAAAACCTCTCTCTGTGATCTTATGGTTATTTATTTTCCAAAACTATGAAACAATAGACTTTTTTTCTGAACGTTGCTGGTTTTATTTGTATTTATCGCTCTTCAAAAGATGAAACATGAAATCACATTTGCAATCCATTTTACTTCTGCGCTGTACTTGTAATTTACAAAATGAAATGTAGGGCAGGACTTGATTGGATTTCTTTATGACTATTATATTTGGCACAGTGTGCACCAATGAATCATTCACAATAAGACGAGAAAAAAGGGTCACTTGATTTCATGATGACTTTAACCACACCCCACAGAAAGAAAGAAATTCATTCATTAAAAACAAATTAATACATGCAATTAAACATGGTGCCATGGGATTTTAAGTGCATATGGCATTGCATAATCCAGTGTTTCCTCCTTGTGTAAAATGTAGATTGTTAATCATTTGTCCAAGAGCATCCAATTAACTAATCCAGATTAGAGATCCAGTATGTGTGAAGTGATGTATTTCTCGGGATGGGGGAGGGACAGTAACAGATAATGAATGAGTCATCAGGTGGAGTTTTGTGTCTACATTAACACGTTCATATGGGCAACTGGAAGGTCCATCTCCCAGCTACAAATGAAAGGATTCTAATTAGTTTCTTTAATCTCTGCCTTATTAAATAAATGCTTCTTTGGGAATCAGGACAGACTAATTGAGCTATGAAGGGCATCTTTTTAAAGTAGCAAAAGAGCAGTCTCTCCCATGGCCTGGGTTTTTAAAAGAGATTAATGAGAATTTAAAACGGTCTTGGGTTTCCCTTCTCACTTCAATAAAGACCGATGTAATTCTCCACAGTGCTCCCATTGATGGTTTAAGATCCAGAACAAGATGGTTGAGTAAACATATATACTATAGCTGTACAATGACTAAACAAAAGAACAAATGTCTGGTTTAATCTACGGTCAAAGCTATGATTGCCCTAAAATTGGAGAAGTTGCAATTGCTCAATTTCAAGTTCAACAACAGATCAACATTTAAAGACTTGACTGCTATGTAAGTTTTTGCATTTTCAAGGATCTGTGGTGAAAGTCACATTTCCTCCCAAAACTGAAGAAAAATAATAGATGTATTTTGCATCAAGAAAATGAAGAATTTTTCATTATTGCAATAGAGTATTTATTGGATTATTTTACTAAAAAAAACTTGCCCCTTTTAGAATTGCACTCTATTCATGTACTAACTGCTTCTTTTCTTTAAAAAAAATAAACTAACACTAGCTTCTCTATTCTTTTTACATTCTGTTTGCTTTCTTTTATTTATTATACAATTAACAAAAAGGAAAAAAGGCCTCTAACACTAGCTTGCTCTGTTCTTCTATTTTCTATACTTCTAAAAAAAAACAACTTTGCAACTTGTACTGCATTAGGCTGACTGAGACTTGTAATAGCACTTGCATGTTGCTCTTTTGTTGATTTTGATTGCTTCCATTGTCCTCATATGTAAGTCACTTTGAATAAAAGCATCTGCTAAATGACTAAATGTAAAATGTTTTTATTTAATTTTAAATTATAATCATTGTAAATACTATCATGTATCAGTACTTTATAGTTTAAAGCTGCAGTCCATAAGTGTTGCCTCTTTGTCGCCATCTCTGTTTGAAACCTGCAATTGCAGCTACTTGCGGAATTATTTTAATTGCGTGGGTTGTGGTCCGGCACGACTCCAGCGCGGATGAATCCAATGATTTGCGGTGAATGTGTGGCTGTCAGTCACCGCACAGGTGTTGGTGTGACCCAGACATTTTGTGAGAATCTCCCATCCAAGCCATACTGAAAATCTAAATTAACATTCAGTTTACAAACAAGAGAAAAGACAACCCAGACAGTAAACATTGTAATAGTCCGCAGCAGTCATCAATCATGTTTATTCATCATCATATGCTATCTGGAAACCCAGTCACACAATACAAAAACAAAGCTCTGTGCAAGCAAAAGTGACTCTTTTCCTGTGCAAATCACCAGTACTATTGAACTGCAGTCCGCTATTCCTCAAGAGCTTGAGGCTCATCCATGCAGTTCAAACATTATGCCCCGGGCAGACTTCAACACCCCCTCAGGCTCAGATACCCCACTGGATCATGAAGGGTGGAAAAGGTGAAAAGTGCAGGATGCAACCTGGAAATCATTGTCAAGATTGTACTTATTGTGTCTCATTACTCACATTGTTAAGTGTACGGCTTTACTCATACTTTGAAGGAAGTAGTAGCAGAAGCACATGAGTTTTGTTAGTGTCTCAGACCAGGCATGAGCACTTCTTTTACACACTCTTGTGCAATTAGAAAGAATTTCTAGTAAACAAAGTCCTAAGACTTTAATTTCAAACTCAAGATTTCCACCACACATAACAACGACATCTAAACACCAGCACTAACACAATACACGATGCTCAAAAAAGTAAAACAACAAATTACAGCGTAAAACACGCCTACATAATGAACCGTGCCTTGTTCATCTCCATACCTCATCCCTACTGATCAGAAATACCAAGGACTGTGGCATGGATACAACACATTTAAAATTAATAATGGTCCGATCTGTATGTGGAACACGTAGCAGCGGTTGGAAAGCAATGCATGAAAGCTGCCCCCAGGTGCCGAGCAGAATATGAGCACTGGCACCTCTGCGGGTTCACACAAAGTGCTATGCATCTAATTGCTGGAGTGTCCACTCACAGTCGCCGTGTTTCTCCACAGCATACTAATGCACTTGCGGCTCCGCATGCGATGAGTGCCAGTCTGGCCTTGCATACTCCTAGAGTCTGTAAAGCTGATTAGGGGGGCTTTTAGCCATTGCTGGAGAGCTGTGCAAACAGAAGAAACAGACTGCTGAGTGTTTGCAGATCTGGTTATTGTTTAGATCTGCCGGCAATGGTCACTGTTTCAATCGAAGATGGTAGATCTGACGTATTGGATCAAGTAGGATTAGAAGGTTGAGAAAGGACTGCTATTGAGTTGAGTGTTTACTATTCTTCAGGTTTTTGATATTTTGGTTTGGTTCAGTCACACAACTATGCCTATGTTTCCTTTGCAATTATTTTCTGCAAGTTCTTGTATTCAATATTATATTGTTGAAGTCAATAAACACAATTTTGAAGTTACACCATCTAACTACAAAAAGTGTCTTTCTCCATGTACTGTCATTCAACAAATAGCCATGCATATACAATGCTCATGTTGTTCCAAACCTGTATGACTTTCTTTTATCTATGGAACACAAAAGAAGATATTTTGAGAAATGTCTCATTCTTTTTGCCCATGCAATAAAAGTCAATGGGATCCAAAACAAAAATAATGTAAATGATGAAGGTCAGTAAACAATGACAGAATATTCATTTTTGAGTGAACTACCCCTTTAAGGCACACAGTTTAAATTTGTGCATTTATTTTGGTTGCTTGGAAGGGAAATAAGGAAGCATTCTGAAACTTGAAAGAGGAAACTACTGTCAAAAAAAAAAAAAAAAAGGAAAAAAAGAATCCATATAAGCTGACAGATATTCCTTAACCATGCCCTTCTCTTACAGACTGCTCTGGTAAGCACACTTTCTGTTACAACTACAACCATTTAGGATCAGTCGCTTTTTTATAATTATATTTTTTTCAGTAAGCCGCATTAAATTGTCAAAAAGTGACAGTAAAGACATTTATAATGTTACAAAAGATTTCAATTTCAAATAATGTTCTTTTGAGCTTTCTATTCATCAAAGAAACCTTAAATTAACTTTTAAAACGTTTTTTAAAAACCTGTCGATAATAACTTCAAATGCTTTTTGAGCCGTAAATCAGCATATTAGAATGATTTCATGTGGACACAGAAAACACTGCTGGAAGTTCAGCTTTGCTATCACATAAACACATTTAAAATATATGTCAAGATAGTAAATAGTCATTTTAAACTATAAAAATATTTCAAAATATTTCTATTTTTACTGTTTTTTTCATCAAATAAAGGCAGCCTTGGTGAGCATGAAGACACTTCTTCCAAAACCATTAAAAATGTTTTATGTTATTTTTATATTAATTAGGTTAGTTCTGGTCATGGTTTTTAGGATAAGTGCTAGCCCTCAACCTGTCCTTGTAGGCATATACCCAATTTGGACAGCTTAAGAAAGTAACCAATAATGCATTCTCTCATTCACAGGAGTCCCCAAACTCTTTAGAAAATGATGCTTGTGTTGATTTTGATATGTACTGCCCACTCATCTCAAGGCCTCCTCTGGGCTTGGAGAAAGCTTCCATGTGATGTGACACTGTCCAACAGCTCTGTCGCCTTGGACTGTTTGGGAAGATCTTTGAAAAGAATTCCGAAAAACCTGATCTGGAATACAAATGAACTAGACTTTGCAGACAATAAAATAAAATACCTCCCGAAGGACGCCTTCTGGAATTTGACTTCTGTTAAACGGATAAACCTCAGAAATAATCAGATTGAAAAATGTCTTGAGAAAGATCATGGGATTTTTTCAAGACTGGCTAATCTTGAGAATTTGCTTCTTGATGATAATAAGATTACAGTATTTCCAAGAGATCTCCCTCCTGGACTGCAATGGCTGAGCCTCAATTCCAACCATATCAAGACAATTGGACCATCAGATTTTGCAGGAACAAAGAAACTCAAAGTTTTGTCATTAAATAAGAACTGCTATCATAATGCCAGTATAGAACTGATAATACACAATGAAACGTTTCAACATTTAAATCTAACTGAGCTAGAACTGACTAAAAATGGACTGAAAAAAATACCATTCGCTTTACCCAGATCCCTTCGCAAACTTTCACTTCTCCTAAATAAGATTGATTATGTTCATGCCTCAGACCTGAACAGCCTAACAAACCTGCAAGTTCTTGATTTATCTGGAAACTGCCCCTTTTGTTTCACCGCTCCATTCCCATGCACTACCTGTCAGACTAAGAATAACGCTCTTCAGATTCATCCGGATGCTTTTAGTGAACTATCCAGACTACAAGACCTACGACTTTCTGGAAATTCTTTACAAACGATCAACCCATCATGGTTCCAGAACCTTACCATGTTAAAGTATTTGTATCTATCCTTCAACTCATTGATAAGTGAATTTGAAAGTGGCCAATTTTTCAGTGTTCTACCAAAAGTGGAAGTTGTAGATTTCTCATACAATAATCCGTCTCAAAGATTTTACCATAGACTGAAACTCTCGAAAGCTTTTGCTAGTTTGGAATCACTACAAACACTTCACCTAGAAGGCTACATTTTCCACAGTCTTTGTGAAGAAGATCTCCAACCTCTCTTTGGTTTGAGAAACCTATCCGTTCTAAACTTGGGAGTCAACTTTCTCCAAAAACTCAATCTGTCTGTGTTCAGGAACTTTCACAGCCAGTCTTTGATTTCATTGATTGACAACAGGCTAACATTCACAAGTCCTTTTCGGAAACAGGAGTGTAGAATTGACGTCCTTTCTGATGGCGATGAAGGGAACCACCGTGAAGGCCCCTACATTCACACAAATGAACAGTTCCGCCATTATCCTCCGTTTACAAAAGCTGAATGCCTGGCAACAGGACCAGTTTTGGACCTCAGCAGGAACAACATTTACCATATCAATCAAATTTTCTTCACAGGAGCAGAGAACATCACTTGTCTCAATCTTTCCTCCAACTTCATTGCTTCATATTTCAATGGTACCGAGTTCACTCACTTTCCCAGGATAAAGTACCTTGACTTGTCTCACAACAGAGTCTACATGCATTCAGATTCCGCCTTAAATGAACTGAAAGAATTACAAGTTTTGGATTTAAGTCACAACAAACATTACTTTGAGGTGGCAGGTGTCAGGAACAGTCTGACGTTCCTGGAAAACCTTCAGTTCCTCAAAGTGCTCAACCTCAGTTGGAATGAGATAAATTCGCTAACCAACAAGACTTTGAAGAGCGATTCACTGAAAGAACTGCAGTTTCAAGCCAATCGACTGGATATAATGTGGAAGAAGGACCGTGGATTCAAAAGTCTTTTTAAGTCTCTCTCGAACCTAACACACCTTGATATATCATATAACAAGCTTAGTGAAATACCAGACGACATATTCAGCTATTTTCCAAGGACGCTAACATATCTTAGCATGAGCAAGAACACTCTTGCCTATTTTGATTGGGAACAGCTCAAATATTTGCCCCAGTTGGAGACTCTGGATCTAAGTAAGAACAAACTGAGTAAGGTCACTAGAAAACTATCAAAGCATACAAGCTCGTTGAAGGTCTTAGACTTGAGCCATAATCTGATCTTCAAGTTGCATCACAGCTTTCTCAAAGATGTCAAAAGCCTGCTGATCCTTAGTCTTGCTTTCAACCGCTTGCAGCACATCAGCGATGCATCCTTTCAGACGGGTAGTGATCACTACCTGTGCATGCTGAACCTGCAGAGAAACCCTATCCACTGCACCTGTGACCTTCTGGACTTCATTCTCTGGTTAGAGAAAAGTGAGACTGTCCTTCCTCGTCTGGCAACAGACGTCTTGTGCGACCTTCCGGAATCCAAAAGGGGGCATCCTATGGTCAGTCTGGACTTAAAAAATGCCTGCATCAACAACAGCATTGCTCAAATCCTATACGTACTCACATCATCCATCATCACTGTCATGATGTCTACAACTATCGTGATACATGTGTTCTACTGGGACATATCGTACATTTATAATTTCTGGAGAGCCAAAATAAAAAGTTATTACTTGAAGACGAATGACTGCACCTATGATGCCTTTGTTATGTACGACACCAAGGATCCGATCGTTGCAGAATGGGTACTGAACCACTTGCGTTTTGAACTGGAAGATAGAGGAAGACGAGTTCATCCGCTCTGTCTGGCGGAAAGAGATTGGACTCCTGGTATACCGATAATGGATAACCTAAACCAGAGTGTCAACCGGAGTAGGAAGACGATATTTGTGCTGACGGAGGGAACAGTGCGATTTTCAAGATGGCAGCTTTCAACAAAGCAACAAAGGCTACTAGAAGAGGGCGTGGATGTGATGGTGTTGGTCTCGTTGGAACCAGTTCTTCAGCAGTCGAGAATCCTAAACTTGCGGCGCTGCCTGTGTGGATACAGTGTGTTGGAGTGGCCCAGAAACCCGGTGACAGAAGGCTTTTTCTGGCAGAGTCTGAGAAACGCAGTTAGGTTTGAGAGTCAAGGTGTGCAAAGCAAATTGTTTACAAACTACTTCAGCGGACGATTATTCGGTGCAAAATATGTAGTTTCAATTGAAACACTTCCGCCGTTGAGATTCTTGCAAGGATTCCTTCTACTGAACTGTTTGTGATTACCACATTGGAGAACTTTTAACATTTATTCTTATTAGTATATGTATTGTTTAAAACTGGTCTATTATTAAAGTCAAGAGTTATGTTCAAATCTATGTAATTTACATAATACATTTTTAAGAAAAGTAGTTTCTGTCATGACAGCTCTCTGAGGGATTGGCATGGTAATGTACATGACAATATTAATGTGTTTGGTCTTGCAGTAGTGCTGTCAAATGATTAATCACGATTAATCGCATCCAAAATCGCATTTTTGTTTACATAATATATGTGTGTACTGTGTATATTTAAAGAAACACACATACAACATATTTTTTGAAAATATTTACATGTATTTATGTCTATATAGTTATATAAATTATATCATATATAAATATATATGTAATATATAAACATAACATTTTTCTTAAATATATACATGCATGTGTGTATTTACACATAATAAATATGCACAGTTCACATATATTATGTGAACTAAAACTTTTATTTTGGATGCAGTTAATCATGATTAATCGTTTGACAGCACTGAATAGATCTGCTAAGCTGCTGCTGCTGCTGTGGCTGTAGTTCAATTAGGATTTTAAAGTAATTTTTATAGACATGCTTTAGGAAAAACATTACTGGTGTGCATCTTGAGACAAAACAAGGGCACTGATTTATTTCGAGATCAATCAGTACACGTTTCTTTCAGTTAAAACAGCTCAGGCTTAAATTTTTGTCGGGGACTAGGCTTAAGCCTTGTCTGTGAAACCAGGAGGGTAAGTGTTTTGTGAAACACTCTTTTTCAGAGCAGAAATAGGCTGAAAGAAACTTTTCTGCCACCAGTATTAGACACTCTCTAGAACTACAT
>JAUZSZ010000109.1:14161236-14172031 GCA_034780575.1 Labeobarbus marequensis | reverse complement strand
CCGGTGATATCATATCTTTGCCCAAGTGTCAAGACTGCGACGCAACTTATTCGCAACAATGCAGGACTGATTGAAAGTTCATTAAAATGTGATATTTTCTTTCTACACCTTATGCATCTTTCTGCATTTGTTAAAAAGTACTTTGGCTTAATAAAGATACTGTAACAGCAAGTAAAACAAGTGAATTCGCTTCTTATGCCACTGGTTAACATGAGTCTACTGTAAAAGTTTAGGTCACCTTAAATGTTACATGTGTTTATATTCTGCAATGTAATGTTTTGAGGTGTGTTGTCAAACTGAATTTAATGTACTCTGTAACAACCATTAAAGTAAATATGGAGTTTCTGTAATGAAGTCTTTTCTACTAATAAACAAAGTCAAACTGGCTTTATTTTCGTCTTGCGTATTTTTTTTAACGTGTCTTTCATTTTCTTCTACACCTTCACCATGCTGCAGTACACATGTGGCTTCCTTATGGGGGCGTTTTCAAGAGAAAAACACCCCGGCTCAGCCAATCAGGAGCCGACTAGTAATGTGCATGAGGAAATCCGGCTGAGAGAGGCTGCTCGCGCCGGTTCAGTCCGGTGCTCTCTAGCTCTTGGCTGCCTTCAGCCTCATAGTTATTTACAGCAGGCTATGGAAATGCTGAGGTGGCCATAAAAAGAAAAGAGACATTAAATACACTTTATAAAATAAAACATGTTAATGGCAGATTATTCCTGAATTTATTTATGGCCATAGTTATTTACACCAGTCTGTGGAACTGCTGTGGTGGAAGTAAGAGAACAAACAAAAACTATGAAAATGCATCAAAAACAATATCTTTTATTAAAAATAAACATTTAAGTCTAAAGATCAAATATTCCTATATTCGTTTTTGTTGTGCATTTTTAACTAGTTATTTTGTTTGTATGTTCATATATTTAAGGTTTTAGTGATTTAAGGTTCGCCCATTTTTCTTTTGAAAAGCATAAAAACATACTATACCAAATTATGGACCGTTTGCTCATTCTTCTAAAACATTCTTATGCTGACATTGTTTTGTAATTTTATATGTTCTACTCCTATATTCATTGAAGCACTGAGACAATGTGGGTCGTATCTCTGTCTTTGTCTTGTGTTTAGGATTCTTGAGGAATATTACAGGTATGGTATATTGGTATATCGAGTTTTATTCTCCTTTGTTTTAGATGATGACAGCTGTGATGAGGGCTTCACTGTTCTTCACTCAGGACGACACGAGTTTCCCTTCAGCCTCGAACTGCCCCAGACGTAAGTAACTCTCCTGCCTGATTATACGCATATATAATGTATTGACTGAAACGCTTACATTATTTTTTCATGTCTCTTTCTAGGCCCTTGGCGACATCCTTTGAAGGCAAACACGGCAGCGTACGGTACTGGGTGAAGGCGGAGCTTCATAGGCCATGGCTCCTGCCCATGAAAACCAAGAAGGAGTTCACCGTCTTTGAGCACATTGACATCAACACTCCATTGTTACTGGTAAGAGAAAAGCATTTGAAGCCTAATCACCTTATAATGTAAAACTGAATGTTGGCCTGAGCTCTTGTATGATTTCAGAGGTTCATATATTGTCACTTTTTCATTTATAGTCTCCTCAGGCTGGCACAAAGGACAAAACCCTTTGCTGCTGGTTCTGCACCTCAGGGCCTATATCACTAAGTGCCAAAATCGAGAGGAAGGGCTACACTCCAGGTGAGATGATAAACCTGCTTGTTGTTGGACGGTTAGCTAATACGAATGTTTTATCGTTCAAAGTGAATTAATTTGGTTGGTTTTCTTTGCAGGCGAGTCCATCCAGATCTTCGCAGAGATTGAAAACTGCTCTTCCCGTGTGGTCGTGCCAAAGGCAGCCATCTACCAAACCCAGACCTTCTTTGCCAAAGGGAAGGTCAAGGAGATCAAACAACTCGTAGCTAACCTCCGTGGAGATCCTCTACCCCCTGGCAAGAGCGAGACTTGGGACAGCAAGATGCTGAAGATCCCACCCATATCGCCATCCATTCTGGACTGCAGCATCATCCATGTGGAATACTCACTTATGGTGAGTCTACAATCTGTTTGATTCATGACAAAGCAAACTGCATGCCAATATCTGCCATGCAACTAACCTCTTGCTTCCCGACAGGTGTATGTGGACATCCCTCGAGCTGTCAACTTGACCTTAAACCTGCCCTTGGTGATCGGCACCATTCCCCTCCACTCCTTCGGCAGTCGCACCTCTTCGGTCAGCAGTCAGTGCAGCATGGCTATGAGTTGGTTGGGATTGCCTGAGAGACCTGAAGGTATGGCACAAATCCTAAATTTGTTACCTTTAGATTATGGGTACTCAGAGTTTAGAGTTTACTTCCCAGAATCTCCAGTTAATCCAAAGGCAGATCTCTTGGAGTAGGATTGAGCCCCATTGCTTAAGATACTTCACGACTGTTTGACATTAAACAATCAGTTTAGAAGTATTTTTGGGTCTAATTGTTGGCTTTGTCCTCAACTCTTCTAGCTCCACCAAGCTACTCTGAAATCATCACAGATGAGGTGCGACAGAACAACTTGGAGCTCCGGGTTGTGAGGGATGAGATTGAAGGACCACTTTATGCTTACATCCATGAGTTCCGCTTCCGGCCTCCACCTCTGTATTCTGAGGTGCGTTGAGTTCCCAAACGTTTTGTAGCTTCGGTCTTGCTAATGCATTTGAGTTCCTGTGTTCTCAAGCCTTGTTCTTCTCCCTTGATAGGTTGATCCCCATCCTGAGCAGGTGTGCTGCTCCATGGACAGGAGACCAGAGACCTGTCCTTCCCGCTGAACGAGTGACCACACCTGACCAGTGCTGTCAGGGATCTCTTTACTCTACAACCTCAACTGGGGTTTGTTCTTCCTTCATGAGGAGGCATAAGTAGCCATCTTGGTGCGCAGATGGATATCTTCCAGGAAACACTCCCAATCAGAGTCGAGTCCAGCCCAGCGGCTCCTAAAATCCACTGAAGATCTTGAGTGATTCCCTTCCCCCTCCATCCTTGGTGAAAAGGGCACATACAAGATTTGTCGGAGTAAAACTGTGCCCTTGACACCAAGATGGATTAAACGCAACACCACTAAGTGTGAGAACAGTGTCCAAACATCTCCAGCCTCGTTTTGGATGCGATTCTTCACTTATTTGAATGATCAGACCAAATCATCTTGAAGAGTTTTTGGTGATCATTATTCTAAGAGCAACAAATAACTCCAACCATTCTGCATCCACTCTAACAGAACAAAGACAGACTTGTCTAATGTTTGTCATTTTTTGACTTAAAAGAAGTGGCTTTACCACATTGATTTTCTTGAAATGTTTTAAGAATATTGGAAACTGTAGATGTGGATACAACAAGACCTGCTGCAAAGCATTACGGATGGGATTCTGACATGCCACGTTGCCTTTCTGCTAGAAAGAAACTGCGAGAGCATCAAACTGAACACGGCACTGATTCAAGTGGCGAAAGAAAAGAGACCATTGACGGCGAACGAAGAGGACTCTCATCGAGATGCAAGACATTCCTGAATCAGTCCTCCCGCTCACGCTGTTACAATATACGCAGACAACTGCACTCCAATATGTACAACTAAGAGCTAACTAGACTCTTTCTTTTTTTCCTACTCTTCTGACTGTGGCCTGTTGGAGTAGTCCTTTTTTTGTTCAACAACAGCTAGCACTTTTCATTGATTGCATTCAAAGTGTATACCGAAGCTTGGCTAATATGATGCACAAGTTTGACAAACATATGCTCTGACGTTTACATGTGATTTTTAGCTATGTTTGTTTACATAAATGTGCTGTTAACAGACAAACTAGAGTCACTAGTTACACGTTTGGACTAATGAAACAATCTTTGTGACCTTGGCACAAAAAACATGTTTGTTTTTATCACTGTTTATGGCTGAATTTGTGCGCTGTGCTGACATTTACCTATACCTAAAAAGGGACTATGTACTTTTTGTGAAGTATATGCATCTTTTACTTTGATGTTTGTGCTTTGGGTCATGGTGAAAATTGTTGCCGTTTGTTTTTTTTTTTTGTTTTTTTTAACTTCATATATTACAAGAACATTCTCAAACATGCACTTCCAGGGAATTAAAAAACCCTCATAAAGACTGAACATGTAATGCATACTGCATATAGGAAGCGAAGTTACTCTTCAGTCAGGCTGGTCCAGAGCTAGTTAAACTGGCTTCCATTGTTTTCCATTTCAGGGGTTGATGGGTGAAATGGGTATTAAGCTACTCCCAATTCGAACGGTGCAATATCCACTGTGTTTCCACATAGTTTTGTATTCTTGGCTTGTTTCTAACTTTTGTACCATTTTGTAGGTTGTCTGTATGATGTCACAGCAAAAAAAAATGTATGTTTGTCTGTTTTTGCTCCAGTCTGTTTAAATAAATATGCCATTTTATACAAAAACTAAAGTTTTGTGTTTCTTTTATTGCTTTTTAGAATAGTTCAATACTTGAAGATCACTAATTTACACTAGGGAACATGACATATTTGGCAAACACAGGTGTTCCTACATGTTCAGACAAAAACTCCTGGCAACGAATCACTTTGACAAAGTGGAAATTAGGTTGTATATCATCGTTGATGCTGTTGTATGTCAAAAGTACAAAAAGATCCAGAGATGGTGGTTACATCATGTGCTTTGCTGTGTCTAGAACTGACCCAGGTTGGTTAAACATGATGGGATTAAATGTAAAGCAACACAAAGTGCAAATAGACAGACAGGTGTTACATATCCCGAGGTGAGATCTTTAATCAGTTCCCTGTGTTGACAGACTTCATTGTGCAAATTTTCACCACCAGCATTTATATTACGTTTGCATCCGAACTGAACAGAAAACAACCTCCAAAGTATAAAAATACAAATTCACAAACAAATTTATATGATTCTACTTCATCGCAGAGTCGTTTGGCGGCTTCCTTTCAGAGGAAATGTCTTTTCCTTTCAGCCTCTTGGCATTCCAGCAGACAGGCCATCTAAGGACCAGATGCTGACCAAACACAAGGAGTTCATTGTCTGTGCACACACACAGGCCTCATGTGTGCTAGGAACGCTTCATAATTTCCACTCCTCTTCCAAGGCTCAAACGGAGCAGATGTTTGCTCCCAAGAGCTGTAAGTGGACCACTAACCTACTTTCCCTCCTCTGGTCAGGGATAAAACTGGATCTCTTCAGCTCATTAGAGCTCATTGCTGTAAATGGAGTATAAAATGCTCAAGTTTACAGCTGGAAATGTCAATTAAATTCACATATACATCAACGGAGTAATCCCTAGGATTGTGTAGAGTTTTTAACAACTTAATTTCAGTACACATTTGCATATGTGAATGACCAGGGCTATTTACTCAAGTTAATATTTCTTAGGGGAAGTTTATTTTTGAAAGTCAGGTAAAAACCTTTGTAATGGCTACAAAAACACTAACTTCTTTCACTTTTTGTTGACAACATGCCCTAAAAGCAGGAAATGTTGTCACACTATATGTAGGCTACACAATGGGAACTATATGTTTGAAACCAACATCCAAACATGAACAAGAAAATAATTTCTTGAGCAGCAAATCGGCACATCGGCACCAGTTATTTTAAATTGTAATAATATTTCTCAATATTCCTGTTTATACTGATATTTTGGTCAAATGAATGCAGACTTGGTCTCCCTAAGAGACTCTTTTCAAAAACATTAATAAAAATAGTGTAGCTAACTTCCCAGTGTGACTTCCCAGCCCTTGTCTCCACAATAATTGGCCCCAAAACAGCACCCTTCTTCTTTCTAACACACATTCAGGATCAAGTAGAAGTGGGTGAGAAGTGTGTCTTAACGGAACAAGATGATGATGTAACATCTTCGCCCTGAGCTCTTTTTGACACATCTTAAAAATTCAAGTGTCTCCAGACATGTTCAATAGGTACTTTAGGTGATGAACGTGACAAGGCCTGTGACAGGCTGTGCTTGTGGCAGGTGTTACAGCACTACAGGATTAACCTGAGGAAAATGATCAGCCTGCGTCATCTGCGCTCTGTGTGCAGGGTTTAACCCGCCGGACACGCTTCAACACATATGAAAGAGAACATATGCCAAAGTCTAGATAAGTAGACGAGAGAATGTCTGTTTTGAATGTTCTGTGAACAATTTTCTTGGTCTGTCAGTGGAGCTGAAACACAAAGCAAGGAATTTTAATTCAAAATTTCTACAAAGAAGCCCTAAAACAAATATAATTCTGCAGTTTTTCATTCGCAACAGGTGCAATCACAAAAGTGCATTGAATATGCTATTCCCCCCTTTTGCATAATGTCATGGATCTAAATATGGAAATGGAGGACACTTTCATAACTGTAATGTTAGGCCAGAAGCAGCGGGACAAGTTTCTAAGACGGGACGTGCTCCACGAGTCAGGGATTGTCCGTCGGTGACTGCGCTGCCAGAGGGGTCAGTCCTGACACGCAAAACCCCGACTTCCAGCTGAGTCAGTGTAACCAGTGGTCAGCAATGCAGGCTCCGCCCCCTTTTACAGACATTCTACAATGCCATTGGTGGAGGAGTGCCTGACTGGCTGCCACCTGCACAAAGTCTCTGAAAGGATTCTGATATGATTTATATATTATATTAAACAAATCATATCAGTTATAAATCTATTAGTACATTAAATAATTATCAAATATTTAATATAAATAAAGCTACTAAAATATAGCATAACTTTTGTGAATTATATAAATTATAAATATAATAAAAATCTGTATTATATTATATTATATTATATTATATTATATTATATTATATTATATGAAGTTCCAAACTGGGGAGGAGCCTAATCATTCAGTCCTGTCAATCATCATTACGAGCCTATATAAGCAGCTCTCATTGCACTGTACCAGCCTTAATTCTTTCGGCACCCCTCCACCTCCCCATCTCCTCCTCAATTGCTGTTTTTCTCCCTCTAGGTAGTACCGCAATTGGGAATTGAACTCGGTGTTTAAGCAGAGCCTCGGGTTCGAGCTTCCATTGAGGACAGCAAGTCAAGTTCGTTTACCATTAACCATCAGGACCGGATGGGCAGGCAAACTCGTGAAATTATATTATGAAAAAAAAACATAGCATTGCTTTTGCTTCAGAATTAACATTTTGAATCATGTTCAAATCTGATTCAGAGGTTGCGTTTAATTTAGTTGCTTTTTATTATTTTCTTTTGAGATATTTATTTATTTAGCATCTTAAATTTTTATTTAGTCTTTTGATTTTTCGTTGAATTTAGCTAAAAAAAAGTATTTTGTTATTAAGCTGCATCAAAGCTTTACTCTCACATCCGAGCTTTCAAAATGATTAAGCATGCAGCAAAATAAGCAAGGGCAACAATAATCCTTTGTTTTTTGGCAACTTTGACCTCAAGCACACCATGCAAATGAGTCATGCTTGTATTTAATACAGTGACACTGCGTGCAAGTCTCATTCGCTCGCTTGCAGTTGTTGATACAAGGGCAGCCACTGTGCCAGTGATAAACAAGAACTGGTTTGGACTGGCCTACGACGGAGGCGGCCTGAGCGGCAACCTAATAGCTCTGCGTGCGCACTTACTTCTCAACATACATACTTGGGAGTGTTGAAATATTTTATCAGGGCACATTCAGCCCCGGGCTATGAAGTGGAGTTCACAGGGAGTGTGGGCCGTCCTATCCGTGTCCGCAGCTCTCTCGCCTTACAGCTTCGGCCAGTTCAGTCCGGCTGCCATTGACTTTTACAGGAGCTTATTTGAACCTGATCCATCCATTCAGCCAACCAAAATGGCTTGTGTCTGCTTTGATGGTCTATCTATCTATGTCTGTAAATACACAAAATATCTTTGCTTAACTTTCCTGGTTTGTTAATGTTAACCTGTGTGCAGAGCTGGGTAGATTACTTGGAAAATTGGAAGTTAGTAACGTAATCCATTACATTACATATTTTAGGTATTTATGTAATCAGATTACATTTTGATTACTTTTAGATTACTTTTTACCCAAGTTGTTTATCACATTGATTTAAATAAGATAATTTCATACCATATTGATATAAAAATACAAAGTGTAAGAAAATATATTCCATTCGTTGTAATTAATAACATGAAGTGCATTAAACATTACGTTAATGAAAAGTTAATAATGAATTAAATCATAAAAATGGAAAATTAAAATTCTGAATGTAATTTCAGAATAACACCAATCAAAATAAAATACTAAAAAATAAATAAAATATTTAATTTCTTTACCTGCATGTAACCCTTAACCAACAGAGAACCGTGAACATGCAAATGTGATACTTAATTCTTAAAATAATTATTTTAAAATCTTAGGGTACGTCAAATAAATATATTAGGTGAAGGATGTTGAGATGACAAAAAAGTTTGGGAATGCCTGCATTACATGTAAATAAGAAATATAACATGAAAAAAAAACATATATAAAAATAATGTGAATTTGTGTATTTTAAAATTTTGTATTTTTTATGTGAATGGCCACAAAACTGGAAGAATTTCTGAATGTAAGCAGGAGGCTATTTTAGAAAGAAACATTTAAAACATTTAAAAGATAAAAAGAGAAATTAGGGAGAATCAATAAATTATGTATAAATTACTGCTATTGTGTGAATAATATGTAATCATGTAATAAATAAAAAAGTAACTGCAGTCTGATTATGAGTATTTAAAAAAGTAATTTAATCTAATTACAGGTACTTAATCCACATGTAATCAGCTACTACCCAGCTCTGCCTGTGTGGTCAACCAAATATGATTGATATGTTTTAATAACACTTATTTAGTTGAACATATCCTCTGAAGTATACACGTGATTCCTAGGTTATGTAATGCAGATTAAATTGTGTATTGTGCTCAGCAATTAAAGGTGCACCAACATACACATGATACGATTATGATTTATGATGTAAAATATCATGTAACCCAGCACCTTGTCAATATATCACACGTATGTCCTGCCGAACATCACCTCAACCTGAGGGATCCAGAAGTTATAAAAAACGAAAGCTGAAACCACGTATCATTAGTGTCCCACTGACACTTGGATATGATTGCAATGCGGCAGCGACATTTCTGCTGCATCTGTACTCGCAGAGGCTCTTCTGGGTGAGTGAGATATCAGATGTCCACCGTGCGGCTCACCATTACCTTTAGACTAAACATACAGCAGTCATACTGTAATCCAGACAGCAGACATATGTAAAAAAGCTGCAGGCTTCAGATCCATTTCAGACTTTGCAAATGGTCATCATTCACCACAGAAAGATGATGACAGCTTGTGGTTTGGCCGGAGAACAGATAAACGCTTCCAAACCAGCTCTCAAACGCCTTTTAACATGCTTCTGATTGATGAGCTTGTGTCAATCAATCTCCAACAGATAAACAGCAAAACATATACATAATATGAGCATATGGCTCTTTTGCACACAAAGTGAAGGGGAAGTGAATTGTGCACGGCTGAAGGGAAAGGAAACCTCCGACAACAACAGGTCCATGAGAAAAGAGCCCACAAAGGTGTGATGGAAGCTTGAATGCTAAAACGCTTTGGGTGGATTCACTGTAGCACCAGGCTGTGACATGCTCCACCTCAATATGACCCGTCTGAAAACATGACAAACACGTCACTGCAGGATCTGCCAGACAGGACAGTCACTGAGTCTGTATTTGTTATGGTTAACAGCTGGCATGTCAAGTCTGAGTGATAAAGATGCCCTGGAGATATTTGAAATGAAGATTGAACTCAAACTAGCACATTCAGAAGAAATTATTAGAGAAAATCATCATTGCATGTACTGAGCACTGTATGGTAGGCCTATACAGTTAGTGTACTGAATAACAAAGTGATATCAGATGGGTTTTTTAATCAAATCCAAACATAAAATGTGATCAAAGTAATATTTTAAACTGTTAACATTCAAAAGCTATTAGAATGCACCAAAGTAAAGCGAATGACTAGGCATCGTGTTCACTGATCTATATTATAGGTCAGTGACTGTGTCACATTCTTTAGAACAGATCTAAGAAATTAGGATATGATTACAATTAGTTATGAAAGAATTTGCAATAACACATTACAACAGATTAAAGATCAAGTCTTTTGAATTAGGCCTAGCTCACAAACAGGTCAAAAATAGAAATGTGTAGTTTCTTTGTTTCAGTGGGTTGTAATAAATCCAGAAGTGTTCAAAAGTTTGGGCTCAGTCAGATTTTTTTAAAGGAGATTTTCAGCAAAGACACATTAAAAGTGAGGAAAAGTGACAGTAAATAGATTTATTGTGTTACAAAAGTTTTTCAAATAATTTTAAAATAAATGCTGTTCTTTTGAACTCAATATGATTAAATGAAAGCATATGGAAATATGAAAGCAACTGTATGTAGTTTTGTGTATTTTTTGCTACTCATCAGAATTATTTGAAACTGATATTTCAAGGTACATACAGTTAGCAGCACAACTGCTTTCAATATTGATAATAATGAGAAATGTTTCTTGAGCTCAAATCACCATATTAGAATGATTTCTGAAGGATCATGTTACACTAATGATGCTGAAAATTCAGCTTTGCCACCAAAATGTGTAACGTTATGGAATAAAATGTCACCAATGAAGAGGTAAAAATGACTGTCAAGCTTTGGGGTGTTGATTGACTCCATCTACGTCTTGATTATCATTCCGAATCCAGTTCATAGTCTATTTTCAGCTTTTTGTTCAAAATGTTGTTTATTTCTTTATTTATGAAACTT
>JAUZSZ010000109.1:14092305-14108723 GCA_034780575.1 Labeobarbus marequensis | reverse complement strand
GTTTCTTTTGTTAAATAAATTCACCATTCCCCTGCATCATGAGTTCTCGCTCCTTTTTCCCTGCACGTGTCATGACATATTCTTATTTTTATTTTTATTTTTTCTGAGAAGGTGGATTCTCAATTTGCAATTTAATTATTCATTTTTCTTTTTGTTTGATGTTTTTGTGCTTTTGTACATAGGTTGTATGCAACATCATAAACATAATGTAACATTTGGGCATAATGTATATGAGATATATATTTTTGAAAGGCATACCTGTAAGCATAGATATCAGGTTATGTCGCATACTCGGGGTTGATGTGCCTTTAGGGAGGGTTTAGAGACATCAGTGCATGAGAACTTGTCAGGTGAGCAACATAATGCAGCACGATTTGAAGTGAGTTTTGCACGCTAGGACTCCCCCAGTGAAACCAAAGTGTGAACTACAACAATAGAGAGCATGTTTTCTGTATGTGTTGTGGTTTACAGGTGTCTAGCCGTGAGCCGTGGCCTCAGCGACACATGCAAACAACTAGCTGTAATGTGTGAATGGGTTAGACATGAAAAGCCTGAGATTTCTACTAACAAGTCCTCTAGGATTGCATTAAATAATTTTGCAGCAGTTACAACAAAATAGACTAGATTGAAAAAAAAGACTGGTATTTAACAGGAAACTTGGTATTAAATAAATAATTGTTGTAAAAATAAAAATATGGTCAATATTTACTTAGCCTCATGTTGTTCCGAGCCTGTATGAGTTCTTCCTTCATTCTGCTATTCAACTAACACAGAAATATTCACTTTGTCCAAAAGGAGTTGAAGTTAAAATATTTGTCTTTTCAATGCAAACCTGTTATTTACTATAAAATAGAACCTGAAGTGTGCTTCAATACAGGCTGTTTATTTTTATCTTTTGACTGGGGACTGGCTGTCTGTCTTTCTCGCTGTAATGCGTTTTTTATGACAGCAGGTAAAATGTGTGCTGCATCTCTGCTGAGTTACTCATTTTCATATCGATATGAATTTTATCAAGCATTCATGGAAACGCGTGAACCTTAGGCTACATGCACACTGTAAAGTTTCAGGAGTGACACCAGTTACAGTTTCTTGTGTGTGCGGAACAGAACTCAGTCTCAAAATTGCAATGACTGACATCGTGGTAACAACAGCAACTTTTTGCCGACTCATGCTTTTGGTAGCCGTTATTTAGGCGATTTTAAGTTAACTAAATCCCTGCAGTCTTATTGTGTTTATATTTGGAAAGTTAGCAGAGCGCACTCTTTAAGGGTTGCCATGTCCACTTATTATAAGTGACGCTTATTAGGCTACGTGTCTTTGAGCTTGTTGTTTGGGCTCGGCTCATCATAGAGCAATAATTTTATAGAGTTAATAAACTAGGCAGGTGTAGGTCGCGATATATTGGCGTGTTACTTATTTCCAAGTAACTGCGTTTGGAATGAAGTTAGTTGATTATGTGCTTCTTCTTATTTGCTGGTTTTTAGAGCAAGGTCTGGCAACACAAATTGTGATTCTTTGCACTGCAACTCTGATGTGCGTTTACATAAGTCGTTCACCTCGGTTCCGTACACACTGCGTAAAAGTGTAGTAAATGTTGATTCTGTAGGCTAAATGCGGTTATAAGAATTTTTCGGGAGTTAATTCGGTTTTAGAATGCGGTTGTCAGCTGCAGTGTGAACACAAACAATTGCAAAATCCTTATAATTACCAACAAAGCTTCACAGACACTTACGCTCAAAGTATTGCAAAACTTCACACCGACGTTTTACACTTACCCGCACTTGGCAGCTCTAGGGGAAATTGTTCAATGAAAAACATGCCCCCTTCAGAGTGCCCATGCTCCTTTGTGAGTGTCAGCATTAGAGGCCTGCCAGGAAAAGTGTTGGAAAGGTAAAGGGGTTGTCAGTGTTCTGTGTCTATTAAAACACACACATAGCTTTTCTTGGACTAGAGTGGTTAAACTGTTTCCGCTCTCTCCCTAATGCTCAGTTATCGAGATAAACTTTAAAAAACGTTAACAGACCCGGTCTCAGCTGAATGAACAAATACATAAGCCCTCTGATTGAGCTGTTATGGTTATTGAGAGGATGTGTGGTAGGTGTAATACTCCATCCCGCTGGTGAGTCACTGAGACGCCTGTCGCTACACTTCACTGATGCGTTCTAATGTGTATTTCTAATTTCAGTGATTATTCCCCAGACTAATAACTAATTCATATAATTTGATGAATATTTCATTTTTCTAGGTGCCAAACGAAGGACCTGAAAGCCTAAAAAAAAACCATTTGATGGAGACACAAAAGCAGTGAGGAATCAGAGGGAGAAGATAGTGAAGTTGAAACAGAAGGTTTTGAGTAAGTGATTGGTAAGATTTTTTTTTATTATTATTACATTTTCTTGTTTATTTTCGTGCAATTTATTTTAAATATTTAATATTTTCTTAAACAATAATTAGACATTATATAAGGTTACTATTTAGTTGTATCATTCAGTTTAATATTAATTCCATAAAATTAACTAATAAAGGAAATTAAAATATAAATATCACAATATAATATAACAATTAGAATATTGATTATTCATATTACATATAAAGTACTCTCTAAAAAAATTTTTGGTCGAATGTTGTAAGTAAAACAGATTATCTGAGTACAGTTTACAGGAAAATACATTTCAGTTTACTTAAAAAATGTTATGCTTAATATAATGTTACTTGCCATTTCTTTGTAATTATAAAATTAACTAGCCATTTCTGTGTTTAACACACATTGTTGATTATTCAACAGTTATTCATTATTGAATATTATGATATAATATTTTATTATTTAAAGGGTATTTATTAAACTCTAAATAGAGTCGGATGAAGAAAAAATAAATATAAAAGATAGTCAAAAAAATTGGAAAATAAGTACAGTAAGCTTCCCTTAAAATAACTGCACGTGAACTCTTTGAGTGCAATTATTGAAGACCTGCTAATCACCAAAGCGTCAGTCGCGTCGCGTCACGCGCGTGCGGGTGTGAGTTACAGTACGCGTTAGCCCCGCCCCCTTTACAAAGAGAGAGCGAGACAGAATGATTCTCTCTCCTGTGTGACGAACAGACGCTCGTGAGGATCGTGTCAGTAAACTAGAGGAGATCTCAAACACTGCTGATCCACCCAGGATAACTCTGGACGTCTTCAGCTGTTTTTCCCCCTGTTATTTAAAAAAAAGCTTTCGCTTCCATCGCTGCATGTGTCAAAACCAATGAGAGACGCGGAGTTCAGCGACCATTCTCACACTGACGCGCACATGAAGCGCTTTGACGCGGTTCTGGATTTGGAGAGCGCGTGAGGAGTTCTGGACCAGTGCGCGTCTGACCATTAACACTAGCGCATGCATGCTTTCTGGACCTGACACACTCATGCATCACAAAGTAAGTTGAACTGTCACAACTAGAAGCTTTTTGGTCAATAGAATAGCATGATTAGTTAGTATCCAATACCATAGTTTAACTAGAAGCTGAATAGTATAGGGTAATATGGAAAAGTATACTACCGTACTAGTGAAGTATAGGTACAATTATATACTAAAATAGAACTTAAGTATGGAATAGCTTAGTATTGTTTAACAAGCATCAGAATAGTATATACTGAAGTAATATAGAAAAGTATTAGTATACAGTAGTATACAAGAATAAGTAATATTCACTAGATTAGTACACTTTAAAAAGAAATAGTATACACTAGTATAGAAAAGAATGGTTTTACAGGTAATATAGTATAGTTTAAGGAATTTAATATTATATAGTAATAGAAAAACATAAAATAGAATCATTTACAAGTAATAATAGTCGAGTATAGAATAGTTTGTCATATACTAGAAAAAAGCTGTAGATAATACTGTAGTATGGAATAGTATAACAAGTAACTGTAATTTTAGGAATCCAGATATCTTATACTTATGCACTGGCTGTACTATTTTAGACTATTTTAGTAATTTTTTTATGGTTATGTATTTATTTATTTTTTAAATAATAATTTAAATGTTGTCTGGGGTGCTTTAGGTAACACCAAACAAACTACTTTTCCAAAATGGTGTAATTATATGAATAGCATCTCTATTTATACCCCGCTGTGGTAATTGGAGAACTGTAAACAAGTTATTTTATATAGCAGCTCTTACCGAAACGAATGGCTTTACAGTTAACCTGGAATATCCAGGATGGGGTTCCCAGCCATTTAGATGAAAGAAGTGCTCTGCGCTGGTGCTTGTACAATAATAATGACCAAAGGGCAAAATGTGATCCAGGAAAGCCTAGTGCTCCTCCCTATACTTAAAAGCATTCATTGTGGCCTTTTTGTGAGTATTTTAAATGCACATTAGCATTGAAAGAGTGGCAAGAATGAACAAATCCGCATGATTTTTGATGCAGAGAAGCTTTCGATGAGTTGAAATGCTTGTACACAAACAGGAAACTTGTGCCATGTGCTGAGACTCTGCAGTTTGCCTCTCAAAGTATGGCACACTGTTTATTGCCATCAGGAAACTATAAAACTGACGTGTGATTGCATTAGTTAGCAGTGAATGATGACAACATAACAGCAATAAATTATGACTACAACAGCCACTGTGTTTTCATTCACACCAGCTGGGCACGGAGCCACTTGATGGTGAGACGTTAATGAATAAATGTTGTAAATAAAGCTAACGTTGATGTATTTTATCATTTGAAAAAGCTAATCATCCAAAAACCTCTCGATTTAGATGTTATGAGAGGCCTGTTGGTGATTTCTAAGCCATTTTTAAGGAGCTTCGTGGCTTTGCTGTCTTATTAAGGAAAACACAGCAGTTTCATAAAGAGCTTGACGGGATGAAGTTGTAATTGTGGTGTTAACAGCTAGTAGTAGCTTATAGGCTGTAGAGACGAGTGCAGTCAGTATATGAGTTGTGTAGGTTACCCTGCTGGGTGGTCTGAGTGCTGGTCAGACCTCCATGGCACTTTCCTTGGTTTTCTTCATTAGCCACTGAGTGAAATGCAGCAAAACCTCAAAAGTATGTCACCATCATCGTTCTTGAAAAAACAGCTGTGCTGATTATACCTCCTGAATGAAGACAATTGAAAAAAAAAATTCTGGTGCAAATGTACAAATTTTATAATGACAAATTTATAAACTATTTTATATACAGTATAAGTAACAATTATAAGCATTATGTGTTAGTTTTATGGATATATATATTCCATAATATTTGTAAAATAAATGAAAACTATGTAATAAATATATTTTTTATTCAAAACAAAAAGTAAAGCAAAATGAATGAGCAAAATATGTAATGCTATTAAAATGTAAAATATATATTCAACAAAAAATGATATGTTATACACATATTATTGCGTAAGATTTTTAAAAATATATATTTAAATATATAAATATTTTATATTTATTTGATATGCATTATATAACACTAAAATGAGTTTTGAATAAAAAAAATGTAAATATACTTATAAAATATAATATATTTATATAAATACACTTATAAAATGTCAATTTTTTACATATCTACATTTTTTTAAAATAAAATATGGATTCTTATGGATTCATTGTAAACGAAGAATAGCACTGCGTGTGTTCATTGTTTTTGCACTCTGCATATTCAACCTGGTTTTTAACCCTAGAAAAGCTAATAATGAAACCTAAGCTCTCCTGATCTGTGGCTTTGCTGATCTGGCTCTCAAAGCAGTTTTTGGCACAGCTTGATTTTACCACAAAAAAAAACCTTCAGATTTTTTCCCTGTCATGTAATCTATCTTTGTCACTGATGTAAAATGCTCAATTCACTGCGTTACATCCTCCAGTGAGGAGGTTTCGCACAGAGAACTCTTTGTACAGTGGGCCGTATATAGCGTTAATCAGCGAACACTCGCCCCCCTTGCTCGACGCATGTGTCTGGGGATATTTTTAGTGGATCATGTGTTCATAGTTTAGTGTGAGGTTAGTTAAAGTATTTAAGATGTGACTTGTCGGCTCTGAGGTAACAGATACTGCATCCACAGTAACACGGCACTGGAGTCCTGTCCAGTTTTTCCCATTAACGGGATAGTCTGCCTGGTTATGTCTGTCCATCTTTTGGACTGGGTTGTTATGACATCTGCACACTGACAGGTTTCAAACGGTGCAAGAATCCCAAGCCAGGTGTCTCTCAAAGGTCAAATGCAAATTCTTGACCTCCTGAGGTCTTACAGAAGTCCAGCTGATGAAGGACGGTTAGCGACAAAGCTTGATGGCAGGAGTTGAAGCCATTTTTTGTGTGTCTATAAATTTGATAGAATGCTAATTGTTTAGTACAGCATTCTAGACAGTACAGGTTTAACAGCTACCACAACATGTAAATTTTAACCTTAGTTTACCTATCAGGGACTAAATCTTCTAAAGGAAGTGTTAATATATTACCATATTGACTTAATAAAACAATATTTAAATTAAAATTGATGTATGTATGTCCTGAAAAGCAAGGGAAAGTTCACCCAAAATTAAAAAAATTCATCATTTATTCACCCTCATGTTGGTCCAAACCTTCTGTGGAACACAGCATACAATGAAAGTCAATGGGGTCCAATGTTGTCCTTCAAAATATCTACTTTTTCCATTCCTTTGAAAAGATTTGGCTGAGTAAATAATGACAGAACTCTTATTTTTGGGTGAACTATCCCTTTAAGACACTCCAGGCTGTGCTATATGGTGAATATCTCATGCCATATTGCTTAAATATAGCACTGACCTCAGCCAAAAACCTCAACTTTTCTCCATCCTCAAAATTACAGAGGTGCAATCCACGTTTGGTTGTAGCAAACTAGCATGTTTGTGGTCTTTTTTAGGCCTGACCATGTTACTCGAATCATGTACGTTTGTTCTTTGATTATGTGTCAGAATTTTTCCCACAATCAGGTTTACTTTCAAAATGAGTGTCTAGAGAAGACTAGCATCTCTATTCTGCATTTGAAGGCACAGAAAGCATTGAGAGCTGTAAATTAAAAAGAGTATGTTGGTTTTTGAAGTCGCATATCCCAAAACACATCTGATTTGACGCTTGTAAACAACGTTTGCCTCAGTTTTGATGAGCCATCAATTTGATCCACTGCTTTTGTTGTTCAGGGTAAAAAGTTCAGAATTTTATTTTTGGTTCTGCTGCGTTTACACATGCAGTATATTTGGTAGAGGAAGTCTGCGAGGGGGAGTTTGAGGGGGCCGTCGAGCTGAATACCTGCCGTCATCCTGGTTTGGTTTACAATGCTCCCGAGTTTCCACGTCACTTCCTCCCCATGAGATCGTTCCCATGCTGCAATAAACACCCACACCCAGACCTCCAGACCACCTGTGCCAGATCAAATCCAGTTCTTATGATGCAGATACTGTGTGAGATAAGCAAATCTAGAGAAGCACATTTAGCCAGTAAACTTCAGGGGCTGAATTCACAAAAATCTTAAGAAAGACGTTAAGATGTTTCTTAGGATAAATCCTAAAGAATGTTACTATGGGATAGTTCACCCAAAAATTAAAATTACCTCATGATTTACTCACTCTCAAGCCATTCTAGGTGTATAAGTCTTTCCTCTATCAGATGAATATGGTCAGAGTTGTATTAAAATATATCCTGGCTCTGAATAGTGGTCGAGATTTTGAAGCCCAAAAAAGTGCATCCATCCATCATAAAAAGTACTCCACATGGCTCCGTGGGGTTAATAAAGAGTCGATGTGTTTGTGTAAGAGTTACAGCGTAACACAATATATATATATATATATATATATAGTGTTACGCTGTAATGCTTAATAATTTAAACAATTCATTATATTTTATACATTTGGGGATTTAAGACAAGTTGGAGGTTATTTACGATGATTTTTAAGAACATTATTTTCAGGAATTCAAATTATTCTTTAAAAGTTTTATTTTTAGAACATTCTTAATTATTGTTGGGAATACAGGGAATTGGGAATGCAATATATTTGGGAATAAGTAAAAAAAAAAAATAGCAGTTACGAAGATTTAAAAAAAAATTTATTTATTTTTTAAGAATATTTCATGAATTTGGCCTCTGGTCTTTTCTAGGCTCGATCTTTGCATCTAAAACTCCCTGTGTGCTGTAGAACATACTGCATCTCAGTCCATTAGAAAATCCTCTCACCATATTTTTAACGTAAGAGTGGGCGTCCATTTGTAGCTTGAATGTGTGAGGCTTCCGGTGTAATTCACTTCCAGTTATTTTTAGCAGTACAAAACAGCATGTTTTGCTGGTTGATATTGCAAATTGGTATTTCTTATGTTAAAATATTGTTGTAATTATTAACTCACTGGTTTGTAGTGCAAATAGTTTTACTGTTTTCTGCACATTCTTCTGTTTATTTACCTATCGTGACTAACGAATCAAAAGTCTCGCGCATTCACAGAAAATAGCTTACTTCCGCATGGCAAAATAAGGTGGATAGGCTGTCATCGCTATTACTGATCCTATATTTAAGGTTAAGGATTTAAACAAACCACCAAAATGAAATATTAAACTTCAGGGTGTAATTCAAAGGATCAGATGTAGAAACGGCCACCTGCTTTCTTCAGGTCACTTACCTGCTGCGTGAGAGTGCGGTCATGTACGCGCTGCCAGTGGCTTTGAGTGCCAAGAGCGGAGAGATCAGCCTACACCGTGAGACTCGCTCTGATGTTAGAGCCAACCAGCTGGCGAGATCTGTTCTCCACGACGGGCAGTCTGAAAAAACACTTAAGGATATCGATCACAGGTCCGTGTCTAAGCCGTGAACTGCTAACAGCAGGGCAAGTATGCATTTACTCTTGGCAAATGATGTACAGTCGGCTTTGACGTAAAAAATCACATTATACTTCTTATTATAGTTACTGATAGAAGGAAGGAGAAAGAAGGATGAAAGAAGTCTCTTATGCTCACCAAGGCTGCCCTTATTTGATGCAAAGTTACATTTTCGGCAGCCATTACTCCAGTCTTCAGGGTCACATGATCCTTCAGAAATCATTCTAATATGCTGAAGTGATGCTCAAGAAACTTATTGATTATTATTATCAAAGTTAAGATCAATTTTGCTGCTTAATATGTTTTTGAAAATCATGATGCTTTTTTCAGGATTCTTTGAATTTAACATTTATTTAAAATAGATGATCATGTTTTGTACATTATAAATGTCTTTTCTGTCACTTTTGATTAAAACTGTGGTATGCATAATTTCGTAACAGCTAAATTAGCTGGAATACTTGATTCTGATTGGTCAGTTGTGGCAATCTGTGGACAAATATTTATGGATTAAGATGCTAAAATTTTATAATTGTAGTAATCAGTTTCTTACATATATGTACCAGTTTTGTGCCTCATATCATTATTCATTCTCATTATTCTTACAAAGTAACATTGATTTAATATTTCCTGTTTGTTTGTTTGTTTGTTTATTTATATATATATATTTTATTATAGCTAGTACAGCCCATCTTATTCAAATCAAAGAAAGTATTTCTTATGATCACCTAAATCTTTCATTAATCTTTATGCGTCAAATCAGGTAGAATTAACCTCGTTATGCTAAAAACTGCACATTTTTTAACAGAGTATATTGTAAAAAAAAACATCAAAAGTTTAATTTTTTATTTTAGCTAAGGTGTATATTTAAATAATCACATACTGAGCAGCACAGTATTAAGGTCATGAATGCACTGCTTTTAAAATAATGTAACAGAAAACAGAAGTGATATCTTAGCATGTGGCTACGAATGGCCACAGAGTTTCAGTTGGCAGTGTGTATCGGTTAGCGGTGAAGCGCAAACGCGGCGCACACACACTGAGAGAACACAGCTGTGTGACACACATCTCCACAGCAAAAGGAAGCCATGCAAATGAGCAACCAACTATGAGCAATGCGCCAAAATGCCTTGTGCTCTTGCTGTCATAGTTTTGAGAGATATTCGCCAGAATATTAACCAACTTGTTGCTAATAGCTCAATTGTAGCTGACAGTGATTGCAAGCTTAGCTTTTGTAATTAGGTCTCTGAAAGTCTTGCAAAAAAACTAGGACATAATTTGAGATTTTCCATTGATTTGGAAGATAAGGAAGTGTAGCATACCAGACTAGGCTAAACTTGCCTTGAATTAGTTTATTTTTAAAGTGTAATATAATTCTTTGAAGTTTATGCTATAAAAGGTTTTATATGTGCCAGTAAGTGTAATTAAAAGTGAATTTTATTTTTCTTTCGTGGATATACTTTTACAGTTTTTGCCATTATTTTGAAATTTTTTACTTTAATTTTATTCATTTTAATAAAATGCGATTTTATTTAAAATGTAATTTTATTAATTTATTTATTAAAATTTAATTTTATTAAATGTAATTTTTAGCAGTTTTTAAAATTGTCTATATAGTTTTTATTCATTTTTAATTTATTAGGTTTAGTTTATTCAGTTGTGTTTATTTTAGTACTCCAAGTTAAACTAAATGAAAATGAGAAATGTTGCATTGGCAATTAGCTGAAATAAAAAGAAAAACAGTAACAGTAAAAATACAAAAAAATATTAAAAATAAATACATTTACAATTTTTATGATTTTAAGTTTTTTAATTGTTATTATTATTATTATTGTAATTTAACTATAATAACAGATTCAAATTAAGTTAAATCTATCTTATTTTAAGGGTGTGTATTTTATTTGTTTTTTTAATTAAATTATTATTTTTTTTTTTTACTGAATATGATTAACAGAATGATTTTTTTGGAGTGTGAGCCAAAGTCAGATCTCTCTAATCTCACGCTAAGCGGACAGCATCAACTTGGACTCACATGGCCCACGGCTGTTCACGCACAGCGCTCCGCGCGTTCAGGATATGGGAATGTAGTGGGGCGTCTGGGAGCTGGTCTCATTCCGTGGTACGACTAACCTCCACAGCTCGTGTGCTCTCATTGAGAAAGACAGACGCCGTCTCCTCTTTGTCCTTGGGAAGTTTTGAGGCGAGCCGTAAGGGTGGGGCGGAGAGTGACTCGTCCCCATTCCGGCACTGATTGATACAGTCTCTTGGCGGCCGCTGCTCTGAGCCGTAGCACGCTCCCTTGATAGACAGCAAAGAGATGTAGGAGTCCTCTCCGTGAGATACAGCTGGGGGGAAAGCTGGCAGAACACATGTTCTTGAACATTTCCAGTATGTGTTTGACGGCCACTGGGTCATTGAGGTTGGTTGGCAGTGTTTGCTTAGGCTCTATTACTACTGCTTATACCTGGATGAACCCATAAAATCAAGTATTAAACACCGTTCTGTGCTGCGTTCATGAATGAAACCATGAGTCTACTGTTATGTTTCTAAGTCGTTACGCGTTCAATGTGCTAAAAACACCTTAGCAACTGAATTGAAACGCTCTATCAACCATTTTGGGTATATCATAGCAGTGTGCTAAAAACAATTCTGAATACCTTTGCAACTGCATAGAAACGCCCTGGCAACCACATAGAACACCTTAGCAACATGCTAAAAATATGCAGAACACTTTAGCAGCTGCATAGAAATGCCTAGGAAACCACACAGCATTTCATTAAAACTATTAAATGCTATAGCAACCACAGAGAACACCATAATAATGTGCTATTAACACCCTAGCAACCACAGAAGACCCCTTAGTAATTGCAAAGCAATATGCTAAAAACAGAACAACTGCATAGTAATGCCCTAGCAACCACATACTGTTGCGCTGTGATTATAAGAACTCAGAACACCTTAGCAACTGCATAACAACACCCTAGCAACAAAACCACTCAGAACACCTTAGCAACCACACAACAACATGGTAGCAATAACATACTGTTGTGCTGTGCTTAAAACCACTCAAAATACCTTAGCAACTGCATAACAACACCCTAGCAACCACATATGGTACCATTGTGCTTATAAACACCTTAGCAACTGCACAATAATACTGTAGCAACAAAACCACTCCAAACACCTTAGCAACTGTACAACAACACCTTAGCAACCGCATATTGTTACACTGTGATTAAAACCACTTAAAACACCTTAGCAACCGCATAACAACACCTTAGCAACCACATACAGTACCATTGTGCTTATAAACACTCAGAACACCTTAGCAACCGCACAACAACACCCTAGGAACAAAACCACTCAAAATACCTTAGCAACTGCACAACAACACCTTAGCATCCGCATACTGTTGCGCTGTGCTTAAAACCACTCAAAACACCTTAGCAACCGCATAATAACACCTTAACAACCACGTACGGTACCATTGTGCTTATAAACACTCAGAACACCTTAGCAACCACACAACAACACCCTAGCAACCACATACCGTTGCGCTGTGCTTAAAACCACTCAAAACACCTTAGGAACTGCATAACAGCACCCTAGCAACAGCATACTGTAGCATTGTGTTTAAAACCACTCAGAAAACCTTAGCAACCACATAACAACACCCTAGCAACAAAACCACTCAGAACACCTTAGCAACCGCATAACAACACCCTAGCAATCACATAATGTAGCATTGTGCTCAAAACCACTTAGAACACCTTAGCAACTGCATAACAACAACCTAGCAACAAAACCACTCAGAACACCTTAGCAACCAGCTTGCTATCAGCGCCTCAGAGTGATGTTATGACTTTTTTTATCACAGCAAAGCCCATCAGGCTCTTCAGAACGATGAAATTTGCTGGTACTTCCCATTTTCTGTGTTGTGGTGCGGTTTATGGGAAGAGGCATCTTTTATTGTTTCTACTCAGTGATGTCACTTCCTTATGAGGCCGCCTGCAAGATTTCCTGTCATTATGTCCATTTGTGCGAGCTGATGGGTGTTGTTTGCAGAGAGAGTCAGAGTCAGCTGTCTGACACCTCCAGGGTCTGCCAAGAGCTCTGAGGATCTGCTCCAACGTGCTCCGACAAGTTCCTCTGCTGCCTGGCACGTCTTCAGCGCTTCAGATGCCCTGAAAGATGGTGATAATGAAGTTGTACAGGCTCCAATCTCAATTGTGTTAACTGACGTTAGCCAAGTTATGCCAGAGACTCTCGAAATGCTTTTAGAGCATTTTCTTTTGTTTATTTCTGCCTTTTTGAGGTCTTTATTAGCAATCTTTATTACCGTTTTGAGGTCCCCTAACCTTAAAGGGATAGTTCACACAAAAATGAAAAAGGTCATAATTTTATTTTATTTTATTTTATTTTATTTTATTTTATTTTATTTTCATGGAAAAATATTAACCAATATTAACTTTAAAAAAAATATTGATTAATTATTAGCATTGGTCTGATATTGGAAGATTATTTTATTTTATTTTATTTTAATTTCTGTTTTGAGATCACCTTACCTTAAAGGGACAGTTCACCCAAAAATGAAAAAGTTAATCATTTTCTCACTTTCAATGTGTTCCAAACTTGTATGAGTTTGTTTCTTCTGTTGTGCACTGAAGAAGTTATTTTACAACATTTACATTTATCCCGACATTCTCCAAAATGCCTGCTTTTATGATCCAATTTATGATTTTAGCCTGACAAGTGATAACTCTTGTGGTAGGAGGGACCTATACTGTAAACATATATATTTTTTAAAAGTTGTAAATAAAGATTATTAGTGAATGTTTAACAAGTAAACTCAATTTCAGTCTTTCTACTTCCAAATTTCATATTTTATTTAATGCCTTTCTTGCCATTTCTTTGTAATTATTTGTGAGATGTATAAGCATTTCTAAGTAAAAGAAAATGTATATATGCTAGGCCATATTTAGGGATCAGAATATCATGGAAATGTTAAAAACAAAAAGAACACAGTATTTACCTGAATACAAGTTGCTTTTTTTTTTAAATATAAAAACATGCTGTGACATATATAATGTGATTAACGTCAAGCATGCAAAACATTCGTGCCGAATGAGATATGTGAGCCTGTGTTTATTTGTATAGCGCATTTCCCACATGCCAGTAGTTTCAGTTTCACTTAAAACTGCTGTTTACTCTATGTTGTTTATAGTTAGTGCCACTTTAATTTATGTTGGTTCTATGTTTATTTTTCATTCCTGTTCTGTTCTGAATACTTCTAAATTTAAAGGATCTGTTGTGGTAATTATTTACCTAGAATACTCTAGCAACCACCTAGCATCATGCTAAAAAACATCTTGTTTATGTTGTTTATACAATCTTGTTTTATAGGTGTTGTAGAGAAAGAACGGGACATGACTGATCTGAAATGAATGTAAATTGGGTTCGAATTTGCGCTGACTGCGAGGTATGTGCGGCACTGTGTTTAGCATTAGCGCTAAGTGCTAATCTACTACTCGGAGGCGTTTTTTTATACATATTCATTGACTGCACAGTCAGACAGAGGATTTGTTCAAAATTTACTTATGTGGGCATGAACGACACATTCCCCTTCAGGTTGCCCTTTTACCACAGCTAATTTGCAAAGCACTAGCTGCTAGCTAGGAGGTCTTTCTGCCCTTCTCTAGAAGTTGTCCTGGGTCTAATGGCCCCTCAGGAGACTGTCTCAGTCATATCTAGGTGTTATCTTAGCGCTGTTTTATTTCGGTGGCACCATGCCGCTCTTCACAGGACGAGGAGATATCTGTCCTCTCCTGCTGCCTTCGGGAGAAGCAGAGAGGCAGATTAACAAAGTGACTTAATGTTGCACATTACTCTCTGGAGATCCCTGTTTCTGGTTTCTTGGCACCGGGCCGCCCTCCCTCCTACTCAAGTAACACAGTGGCTCCTCCCACGCTTGTCTCTCTCCGTCTTTATCTTTCCGTCACATGGATAAACACACTGGCATCTCTGACCTCTAAGCCATTTTGCCTCGGCATGTCCAGTTCCAGTGGGGTTTCTGCCAAGAGCTTGTTCACAATTTCAGTACATTTACCTGGCAATTCCCTCTTTATTCTTTTGGCTTTCGTCCAATGTTGGCAGCAGGATGTTAGGATTATTTTATTTTATTTTATTTTATTTATGTTGGAAGTAGATTATGTCAAGACCATTTCTTTTTTATTTTGTTTAGTTGTATTTTATTTTTATTTTTAGAAAAAAATATTTCAGAAAAAAATATATTTTTATTTTAAAAATATATAAAAATTAATATTTAAAATAAAATAAATATTGGCATCCATATGATTAATTATTGCCATTATGTAGATTATGTTAGGACTAATTTTATTTATTTATTTTATTTTATTTTAATTTAATTTATTTTGGACATAGGTTGTGTTAGGACTGTTTCTTTATATTATTTTATTTTTTATTTGAGTTTATTTTGGAAGTAGGTTGTGCTAGGACTGTTTCTTTATTTTATTTTATTTTGGAAGTAGATTATGTCAGGACTATATTTTTTAATTTTGTTTTGTTTTATTTATTTATTTTTTTTAGAAAAACTATTTCAGAAAAAAATATATTTTTATTTTAAAAATATATAACTATTAATATTTAAAATAAAATAAATATTGTCATCCATATGATTAATTACTGACATTATGTAGATTAAGTTAGGACTACTTAAAAATTTTTATTTTATGTTTTTTTTTGCCATAATTACATTAAATAAATGCTAAATGATATACTGTAATTAATATATTTATGTAATATAATTAATAATTATATAATTAATTTATATGATAATTAATCAAATCAAATAATTGTATTATTTTATGTGATAAAATTATTTGAATTTGATTTTCTTTATTTTAAAAAGCATTAATTTTTTTTTATTCCTAAATGGTTACCATCTTGTCAACTGCACATTTATAATATTTTTTAGAACTTTTCTTGTAGTTTACAAATCTGGTTATTGGCCATAACATAAAAATATTTTGGATACTTGATTGTGACTGATTCTGTGCTCAAAAAGAGCTGCTAAACTGCATAAATGACTATCATCAAACAAGACAGCAATGTACCCCACAGCATGCACAAGATGTCCTTGAATAACTTCTGCTTGAACGGCTAATCCTGAAATGAAACCGCTACACATAACCAGACTGATCAGTTAGCTGGAGATGAGTGAACTGGACATCATCGGCCGAGTGGCTAAAGGGAACTCTTTGAGTCCGGGTTTAATGGATTACATGTCCAGAACAGCTTAAAGTTACGTAAAGTGTACCGTCCATCACGCTGTAAGCTAAGTTGGATAAGGTAGATGTAGATCTTGAGTACATATAATGAGATCCATAAATGTCAGTAAGAAATAGCGCTTTGTGGGACTTTGAATGCAGATTTGACGCATGCCAAAAGACTGAGTATTTGATCTCCACTGTCTTGAATTTACTGTAAGTTTCCATTTTTATTGGCATGCTCTCTTATCCGAGCCGAGCTTGCTTTTATCGTTTGGTATGCTTTTCAAATTCAAATGAAAAGCTGTCACAACATTCCTGTAACTTCCTCTTCTGATGT
>JAUZSZ010000109.1:13666784-13681419 GCA_034780575.1 Labeobarbus marequensis | reverse complement strand
AAGGATGTTAGCAATTGAAAAAAAAAAACTGTAAATTATAAGCTGTTTCCTCTAAAAAGCTGTTTATTCAGCGTAGAGAAGCCTCTCTTCCATTGACATCCATTCGAGAAAAGAAAAAAAAAACGGCCTCTGGTCTCCTTTCCCATGTACTGCCAGACCAGAAGTGTTAGCTTTAGCATTACGCTTTTTCAGCTAATAGTTACAGGCGTGCCTTCTAGTGGCTTTGGCCATCTGGCAATGCTATGGCAACCCTAGCAAACAAAAACACCTGAAACACCTTAGCAACCACCTTATACCATAGTAATCACCTAGAAAGCACACTGAAACAGTAACAACCATTTAGAACTTCCTGATACTTTTTACTTTCCTGATCTCTTGTATTAAAAATGCCGAAAAATGATTATCTGAAGTGGTGTCGAGGCCTAAGTACCTACTTTCAAACAGTACATCATTTTACAAAACGTGGGATGAAAATAGGGAAGCAAATTTCAACAACTAAAAACAACATTATTGGTTTTTGGCTGTAAGAAAGCCAATATATTGAGCTGAAAATATACCTAAATTGAAAATGAAAGTGCTTTACTTGAAAATGTGATCTGTTAAGCATTATAAATAACAGATCTCAACTAGGCCTCAAAAAGTTCTCAACTAACAGAATACAACAAGCAATAGTTTCAGGACACCAAACAATAGCAAGTTCATGTAAAAAGTACACATTCAGCTTTTGGGCAACATTTTGGATTGTAGCTTCACCAAACATTAATAATGTATACTACATCACATATTCAACCACAATTCCAGAAAAGTTGAGACGTTTTGTAAAATTTTATTTGTGCATGTAAACATAAGCACTATGTCACATCAACTTTCATTTTAATTACAGTGTTTAATGGTTTGGGAATTGAGGATACTAATAGTTTAAAAGTCTTACAAACAACATTTTTGGGCAATCTTGCTTGATACAAGACTTCAGATGCTCATCAGTCTGTGATCGTCATTGTATGATTGTCGTTTTCATGACTGGTCATATATTTTCAGTAGGAGACAGATCTGGACTGCAGGTTGGCAGGTCAAGCATATACTCTTTGTGCCTATGAAAGCACGCGGTGGGAGCACATGCGGAATGAGACCTGCCATTGACTTGATCTAATAACTATGCACTTCCCATGAAAGACGTCATCTGGATGGAAGTATAGTGTATGTCTCTGTACAATTCCAATATATGTTTCCATGTCAATGCTACTTTCACACATACAGTATGCCAGTCACCCTGATACCATGACAATGGTTGCTTTTGCTTCTGAAGCTGATAAAAGTCTGGATGGTCTCTTTGGTATTTGAGACTGAGAAGTCGACGTGAATTTTTCCCAGAAACTAGTTCAAATGTGGACTCATCAGACCACAGTACACATTTCCGATGTCTTTTTAACTATCTGAGATGAGCTCTGACCCAGAAAACCCTGCAGCATCACTACATAGAATGGATGTATAGCTTTCTCCTGGAGCAACAGAAATTCAAGTTGCATTTATTGATGCAGCAGGCTATGTTAAGTGACAGCACATTTCCAAAGTGCTCCTGAACCCATGTGGCTATATTTATCATCAAGCATTACAGTTTCTTATGCAATGCCGTCTGAGGGCTCAGAGGTCAAGCACATTCAACTAAAGTTTCCTGCTTGCCCTACAAGTACTAATATTTCTCTGGATTCCCTGAAACTTTTCACAATATTATGTATGGAGGTTGGTTTAAGACCTAAATTTGTGAGTATACATTGAGAAATGTGATTTTTGATTTGTTTGACACTTCTCTCATGAAATTTGGCACAAAGTGATGAGCCATGATCCAGGTTTGTTTGAGTGATGAGCCATGAGCCAGCTTTTTTTTTTGGGAGTGTGTTGCAATCATCAAAATCAAAATTTGTTCATATTTACAAAAGGCATTTATGTTGATCAGTGAAAACTTTGGAAATCACTTCTTTGTACTTTTGTCAATTAAATAAAAGTTAAAGAGAATTAGCAAATCACAGATTCTTCAGATTCTCACAGAGTGACATCACACGCTGCTTTGCTAAACCAATTGGACATCCAGGATCTGATCACATCACGATGATGGTGGAAAGTTTTCCAATGTCATTTGAAACCATTGAAAAGTTCAAACAATAGAAAGTGGATCTGAGGTATGGTGGGTGGATTTAGTGTCCAATGATGATGAGTAAAGCCTAATCAGGGATTGTTTTACAGCATGACTGGATTGATCACTTAGATTGACAGCTCTTACATTTATCAATAGCTGTAGAATAGAATTATTTATATAAATACATTGGGTGGACCATCTGAAGTAAAACTAAATTCTCAATATGTTGTATACATTTAATAAGACTCTTTTGCTTTGGACCAGTATGTAATCACCCAAATACCATAATAACCACCTAGCAAAATCACAATAATCACTTAGAAACACCATATTGACAATATATCTACATCACACCAACCATTTAGCAACACTCTAGCAACCATCTACCAAAACTACTAAGAACATCTTATCAACCACTTAGTAACACCATTATAATAACTTAAAAACTGCACAGAAACACAGTAATAACCATTTGGAACTTCCTGGCCATTTTAAAAAAAAAATAATTTCCTAATTTATGTCATTATAAAAGCAAAATTTGTAAAGAAAGCTGCTAGTTTGCCAAATTCATGATAATCTCTTAGCAGAGCTACATTATCATAGACGTTTACCAATGTTCAGATTTCATTTTGCTTTGGAATAAACAACCAACTAAACACCATAATTACCACCTAGCAACATCATACTTGCCAGCAAAAACACTGTAACAACCATTTAGAACTTCCTGATATAATCATTTAAGAATTTACTGATCTATGTTATTAAATAGGCTAAAATAGACTAAAGTTGCTAGTTTGACAAATATATGATAATGAATAGTAGGATGTATCTATGTATTTTTAATCGATAAGTGTTTGCTCTGAACTGGCTTAAATGTAATAAAATGTAAGGGAATAAGGAAATAAATAGATAGCTGTTTTGTATTGCTATAGCGTTATGCTAAATGAATAAAATAATGTATGTAATGTAAATGTAACAAATAATCAATACAATTTATAGTTAATATTTAATATTTCATCCATCTCTAATCTAAAGTTTGCTGCCATGAAGTGCATCAAGGGATTATTTTGGTGTATCTAACATCATATAATTCAGAATGATGCAGAATTCAGTCACACTCCAGACTTCTAAAATACGAATAAGAGATCATCCATTTCTTTGAGGTCTTTCAATATCTGTTATCAGACACTCACAAGGTCTATTTGAGCTGCTCCCATTTTACTGAGCTGCTCCCATTTTACTTCACTTTCCATCTTCACTACTGGAATAGACTGACTGATGGTCAGTGACCTTCAGTGGAGGTCACAGGAAGTAGCTTTCACATGTTACTCTTTTCCTCTGAGACTGAAGATTCAGTCATATGCCAAAATGTCATCTTTGATACACGGATACATTGGCGCCAATGTGAGAGGCTCAGATTACAGCATAGATATGTCTTCCGTAGGTATGAAGCCTGCAATATATGTTTTTACTATGAGCTGACATTTAAATAATAAAATTGGTTTTGGCTGCATATATTGCATCAGTGCCTCCTACAGACAATATATAAAATAATATATTTTATCTTTGGGTGCATGTTTCGGATGCATATGTACAATACTTATTTTTAATAAAAAATATTTTATTAAAATATTTAATCTGCTAAAAAAAGACAAATTATGAAAATTATATAATTTGTTTTGAGTGAACTATATATATTCAATTTATAATATATATTTTGAAGGAAATTAATATTATTATTCAGCAAGGAAGCATTAAATTAGTCAAACATGACATTTGTAATGTTACAAAAGATTTCTGTTTCAAATAAATGCTGTTTTTTCTATTCATTAAAAAAGGGTATTATTGTTTCCACAAAAATATTAAGTAACACAACTGTTTTCAACAATGACAAGAATTTCATTGAGCACCAAATCAGTGTGCACCAAATTTGAGTGTGTCTATGTGTGTGCGTGTGTGTGAAATGAGTATCCATAGTTCAGTGGCAAGAGCTCCAGCAACAATAGTGCTGAATGAAGATGTGCTACACAGAGCGAGAAATTCCCCTTTCAACCCGTTAGTCATGGTAGCTGTTTAATTACCCGTTCCTCCGGCTGATCCCCTGCTCCCAACTTTATTACTGTGTGGATAAATGTATCCACTTAATGGTCAATTAATTCACACTTTCTCCTACAGGTCTGTCATAACACAGTGGATCATATGAACCCGTATGACTTGTTCAGGATGACAATCACGACTCTCTTGCTCTTTTGGTCTTATCAAGTAATGTCCAGACACTTCTGCAATTAATTTACAGTTCTGGATAGAAGGTGACTTATGTACTGATAAATAAGAAAAAATAATTCAGACTTTCATTTGGCATTATGTCAGGATTATTAAATGCCAAAGTGTGGTCCTTGTGAAAAAAGAAGTGTGCTTAATTTTACTGAATCTTCACCTGTAGTGTACTTAAAAATTTTGCAGATAATATAGAAGTACACTTATTTTGATAGACTGACTAACATAATAAAGCACACTATAATTTTAACTGTATAGTGTGTTATTCAATATTAAATTTAAAGTTAATATTTTAAATGTACAAAGTATATGTAAATACATGATATATACGTTTAAAAAAATTACATTATGTAGTTTATTTGCTGTAAATGCTTGTCAATACAGTACATTCGACAGTGCACTTTAACTGTATTTCAAATACAACAGAAGCAAAAAATTACATATGGGCCCGGTTTCACAAACGGGACTTAGCTTAAGCCAGGACTAGGCCTTAGTTAAATTAAGAAATTTAAGCAACTTTTACAAAAATGTCTTAGAAGAAAACATTAAGGTGTGCATCTTGACACAGAACAGTGACACTAACATATTTTAGGATCTGTCAGAGCAAGATATTTTAATTTGAGACAGCTCAAACATGCATTTTAGCCTGGGACTAGCTTAACCCTTGTCTGTGAAACCGGGGGATAAAGATGTACTTAAGTGAATTAAAAAATATTCTAAAGTCCAGCTGATTGCATTTAATATAAATGTAAACTATAATGCATCTTCATTTAATTACAGTTAACTATAGCAAGTAAATGGGTTTCCAATATATTTCCAAACTTGAGATCTCTTCTGAAACTCGAAAAAGTGATACTGGTGAGATCCCTGTAGTGTCTTTTTTTCTGAGAATAAGGAGATTTAAGGTCTGTTCACACTGCTTTAACAAATGCGTGTTCACACTTGCATTTTAACATATCAAGACAAGGTGCTTATTTATATAAATATATTTCATAAAATATGTTTGATGTTGTTACTTTTTTTGACACGGTTAAGACAATTTGACAAAATTTATTCAATTGAGAAAGTTTTTATTTTTAGATCAAGATTTTAAAGGCAGATTTTCATTCCATGTGCTGTTTTTGATGTAGTTCGATAAATAGCACTAATGCATGAAATATTATCTTTTCTTTCTTTAAAAAGGAACTGTATGCTTTTAACATATTCACCACAAAAAAAGAGAGAGAGATTGTTGTGATTTACATCCCTATTTTACATCCCTCTACCATGCACATTCGTTTTAATGGAGTTAACAGGGACTTACTGCATCGTCATGGCAACAGTTCACAACAAAGTCAAGTTTTTTTTGACCAAACTACCAAACTGCACTGCTCAAACGTTAAAAAAAAAAAAAAAGCCAATTAAACACATTCACTTGGTGAAAACAGACGCCAACAAATGCCAAAAGGGTTAACACAATAATATTAGTGTTAGCTGTGCCTGTTAACTAACCTTCAAAAATATAAATATAGGTACATTTTGGCCTGTTTCTGTTCCATAATCCTGTTATCTCTCCCTTAACCGACCTGGTTTTAGGCCCGCTGGCTTGAATTTTGTTTACACTTTCAAGGAGTACTTTTGATACAAGTAGTATGTAAAAGGTGATGGTTGTGTTTGAGGCATTTACACTGCTGAGTGCTTGCTGGTGTTTTTCATTTTTACTTACCTGTCAAAAGTTTGGAATAAATTGATTTTTTGTATTTATTTATTTATGTATTTATTTATTTTTATTTTTATTTTTATTTTAAAATAAGTCTCTTATGCTCACCTTGGTTGTATTTATTTGGTCAAAATTACAGTAAAACATTAATATTGTAACATATCATTACAGTTTAAAGTTACTGTTTTTAAGTAAATTTTATGTTGTAAAATTTAATTTCAGTTCATTCTAATAAGCTGATTTGGGGCTCAAGAAACATCTCGGTTACGTATATAACCTTCGTTCCCTGAAGGAAGCAAAGGAGATGGCACGTCGGTGACCAACGAATTGGGATTTCGCTTAGAGAGACCAATCCACTTCGAGTGTAAACTAAATGAGCCAATGCACATTGGCATGTGATGACTGCAATCCAGCTGATTATTATTATTATTATTATTATTATTATTATTATTATTATTATTATTATTATCATCATTATTGGCTTAACCACTTTTTGGTTGCTTTTAGTCAGAAAATGTAAAGAAAACAAGACACATACAGCAAGAGAATATAATTTACCTGGCCTATCACTTGAAGCAAACATCTTTCCCTTCTTAAAAGTCTGTGATGAAAGAGAGCTGCCTGTTATGCCATTTAATTAAGCCGGCTGCTGTAGCCTATATCCAGCTTAGGCATATTCTTCCTTATTTTTAATTTGTATATATAACATTACTGTTTGAATGACAGCTTGGTAAATCTGTTGGTGACCAAATATTCAATATCGCTACTCGTTATAAGTACTTGGTACATTATCAACACAGTGGGAGATGTTCAAACTAATATCACGTAATTTACGTCTCTATGATGATTCGTTGATATACCTGAAGGGAGGTCAGCCTCCTCTGTGAGGTTTCTTTTCTCAACACTCCTCGGCACTGAAAGTGAACAATCGATGGTGATCCAACCCCTGCTGTAAAAAGGACTGCACGGCTATGATCAGGCATCTACGGGGGTCTTCTCTGTGAAAAGAACACCACTCGATGAACAGGTTCCACTTCAAGGCGCAAGCATGTCTCATAGACGGTGCCCTCGCCAAAGTGATGGTGTCAACTACCTCCTGGGGTAGGTCACCTAGAACCTCCGTGTCCCATCCAGGCACCAGACATGAAGTTTCCAGAGGTCTGGACGGGGGTGCCACAGGGTGCCCTGTCTCTGAGTCAGTAGATCCTTCCTCAGAGGAATCTGCCAGAGAGGGGCTGTCACGAGGAGCATTAGTTCAGGGAACCAGGTCTGAGTGGGCCAGTAAAGCGACACAATCAGGACCTACTCCTCGTCCTCCCTGATCTTGTACAGCATCTGTGCGAGAAGGCTCACTGGGGAAAACGCATACTTGCGCAGGCCCAGCGGTCAGCGTCCGTGCTGAGTATTCTCTCGGTAAGGGAGTAAAACAACTAGCAGTGAGAGGTCTCTGGAGAGGCAAACAGGTCTACCTGGGCGGCTCCGAAACATCTCCAAATCAGCTGGACCATCTGGGGATGGAGTCCCCTTTTTCTGGGGAGCACAGCTCGTGACAACGAGGAGGAGGTGGCGGGCGAGTTGCGACATGCGACCGGAGCATAGACCACCTTGTCGGTTGATGTACGCAGTTGTCGCAGTGTTGTCCATGCGGACCAGCACGTGCTTGCCTCATAAGCGCCCTCTGAGATGGATCAAGGCAAGGCGTTCTGCTAACAACTCTTGGCAGTTGATGTGCCAGTGCAGTTGGGGGCCATCCAAAGGCATTCATGTACCACAGGATGCCTGGAGACCTGTTCCAGGGGCACTCCTGCCTGGAGAAACACAAAGTCTGACCACGGGGTGAAGGTTTGGTGGCAGGCCGGTGTGACTTGGACCCGGTGAGTGCCGTGTTGCCACATTCACCTCGGGACTCAGTGTTCAAGCAGTCTCATATGAAGCAGCCCCAGCGGCATCTGCCATATGCTTCGGGAGCCTCTGAATCTGTTTCAGTCGGACCACCGTCCTGTTCTTGAACATGTTCAGGCAGTTCAACACCAGCTGAGCATGTTCCTGCATGAGGCGCGCTGTCTGTTCGACCGAATCCAACTCCATGCCAAGAAAAGTCATCCTCTCCATTGGGGAAAGTTTGCTCTTTTCCCAGTTGACCCGAAGGCCCAACTGGCTGAGGTGCGAGAGCACCAAGTCCCTGTGTTCACACAACTGATGCTGAGACTGAACTAGTATGAGCCAGTCGTCAAGGTAGTTGAGAATGCGAAGTCCTGCTCTCTCAGGGAAACAAGGGCTGCCTCCGCAACTTTCGTGAGGACACGGGATGACAGGGACAGCCCGAAGGGCAGGATCTTGTACTGATTTGCTCGTCCTTTGAATGCAAACTGCAGGAATGATCTGTGGCATGGAAGGATCGAAACATGAAACTATGCGCCTTCAGGTCGATCACTGCAAACCAATCTTTGGGACGGATGCACCTGAAGATGCGCTTCTGCATGAGCGTCTTGAACCTTAGCTTGTGAAGGGCTGGGTTCAAGACATACAGTTCCAAGTTTTCTGTCATAACCCACTGCCTTTCTTGGGTACAGTGAAGTAAGGGCTGTAAAACCCTGTCTTCATATCGGCTGGGGGGACCGGCTCCACAGTACCCACGGCGGGTCAGCGAGGTGGAACGCAGGGACCCAGCTCATGGGCAGACCGAAGATGGATCTGAGTGTGCAGTGCACTGCTTACCTGGCTCCACGGTTTGGCAGAGAGTGCGTGAGTAGGGCCTTTGATGATGTTCTCGAATCGGCCGCTGCTGCCTGCTGGCGAGAGAGGAGGATGAGTGTGGTCCGGTGTTGGTCCGTCCATGACTCTCCATGCCCTCTTGGGACCCAGAGACAGAGAAAACTGCTCTTTTGTCAAGATTTTTAGAAACAAAAGATTCTTCACCCGGCCTTCCTCCGGGGGAGGCAGAGGTGCATTCAATATCTTCCGAAGAGCAGATCACCCGTCCTGGGGCCTCTTGCTCTTCCACTCACCGCCAGGTTTGACGGGGGCCTGGACGAGTGGGGTGGCTTGCCTGCCTACACCCAGCTCCATGGCACTGCTTGGCTGGAGGCTGCTGTGGATGCGGCGCAGGAGTGGAGGCGGATGCAGGGGACTGCCCTCAGCAACGAGCAGGCTGGGGCGCTGCGGCCGGTGGACAGATGGAGGCAGTAGCTGCCCACCAGGGCAGGACATGTCGGATCGCCTCAGTCTGCTGGGCCATGTTCTCGACTGTGTTGCCAAAGAGACCGGTCCGGGACACAGGGACCTTGAGGAACCGAACTTTGTCGGCATCCCTCATGTCAACCAGAAGATGCTCCTGGACCACAAGTGTGGACATTGCACGACCCAGAGAACTCACGGTGATCTCCGTTGCTCGGAGCGCGAGGTTAGTTGTGGTTCAGTGCTCTTTCAGAACTTCCAGAGCATGACCACCCTCGTGCAGGTCCCTCAGTGCTATAGCCTGAAGAATCTGCAGTAACGCCGAAGTGTGTAAGGCAGAAGCAGCTTCTACCCCCTGGCTGCACCACATTCGAGGGTGGTGAGGGAGGAAAAGCTAGCAAGTCGGTTTCTGGCAGTAAAAGGTGCCGTCCACGACCTGGTAAGCTCCACATGCACCTCCGGGAATAAGGCACTGGGGCAGGGCACTGAGAACAAGTGCAAGCTATCCTGAGAAACCAGTTCAAACTCGAGGTCTTGGGACATAGTGGAGGTCTCCACTCGAGCTCTACCCTCTCGGCAGCCCGGGAGAGCATAGCTGTCATTTCTGGATCTGACTCATGCATTACTGCCGCCTGAAGAGTGGCAGCGCAGCCGAATCTTCCTCTCCTGAAAGCTTCGGCTCACCCTCCAATGCACCGATTGTCATCCGGTCGTCGGGAGAAGTGCCAAAGGATACTGCTGGTACGCTCCTTGTAGAGGGCCCAGCATGTTCCATTGGCAGCTCAACTGGTTGCGGAGCGCAAGAGGAGCGATGGTCCCTCGAGGATTGGTTCCAAGTAGTTAGGAGCAAAACGATGTGATCGCTCGGGTCCTCAGTGAAAAGCTGAGTATGCGTTTCACCTGCTGCCTAGTTATACTCAAGCTGCGATCAGCAGCAGCTGGATGTAATCATCGCATGCCAATATGCATTGGCTCATTTACTTTACACTCGAAGTGGATTTGTCTCTGTAAGTGAGATCCCAATTTGTTGGTTACCGACATGACTCAGAGTGACCAACTGAAAGGGAACATTTCTTATTTTCAGTCTTGAAAACAGTTGTGCTGCTTTAAATTCCTCTTTTTTCTTTTCTTTTTTCTTTTCTTTTCTTATTAAATTCACACTTTTTAATCATACTTTTTAAAAAGTAAAATTTAATATAAGCATGAAATTAACACTTTTATTCAGCAAGGTCACATTCAATTAATGAGTAAAAGTAAAGACATTTATAAAGTTACAAATGATTTCTATTTAAATTAAAATCTGTTATTTTAATAAATGCTTTTGAACTTCCTATTCATCAAATAATCTTGAAAAAAAAAAAATCAAATTCAACATCATGTTATCAATGATAGAATCAAAAAGCAGCAAACATTGATAACATCATGTTATCAATGATAGCATCAATAATAACTGATAAAAATTTAGCAGCAAATCAGCATATTAGAATGATTTCTGAAGGATCATGTGACACTGAAGACTGGAGTAATGATGCTGAAAATTCTGCTTTGCATCACAGGAATAAATTACATGTTAAGATATATTCAATTATCAAGTTAAATTTTAAATTGCAATGATGTTTCAGAAAATTACTGTAAGTTTGCATGAGAGACTTTCTTCAAAAACATAAAATCTTACCGACCCACCCGTTTGTTCTGTAGTGTATATATAGGGATGTTTTCTTGAGCCTTCTTGTCTTAGATACTTGTAGTGTTTACTTTGTCATCAAGGGTTTTTCTTAATCTTACCTCAGATGTGGAGGTGGAAATGGCCTCGTTTGGTTGGATGCTTGGAAATAATTGTTTTCTGTTCTTCGTGCTATTGATTTCCTCGAGCTTTGAGTAAATGCCCCCAGAGCTGAAGTAAAGCTAGTTCACTGTGTACTGATCTTAAAAAAGACCCAGTTCATTACGGTCACTGCTGGCTATCTAGCTGGTGCTTTAGTGACTGTTTTAGTGAGACAATATAGAGGAAGGTTACTCAGTTCTGATTTTATGTTGACTTTAGAGTAAGTTGCTGCTGATTTCACGTGATCTCTTCTTTTTTCTAGCCTTTCATGTCATCACGTTATCCTGGCGGCCCCAGACCACCTCTCAGAATACCCAACCAGGTGCTTTTCCAGTTTAGTTTTAACACACAATGCCATCTCAATATAGAAATACAAACTCATAACGGAGTGATTGGAGCTTCAAATGTTTTTTTATAGTCTTGTCTAATTGACTTGCTGTGAGTCATGCTAGGACTTTTCAGCCAAGACTAATATTTTCCTCGAATAATTTTTTTTTTTTTCCTGTTCCTGTCGCTTAAGGCTACACATTTTATTTCCAGTCAGACTGCATGAATGTGATATTTTGGGTCCTGATCTAATGTCATAGCCCAAGGGCACCTAATGGGCCTAATCTACTCCTGCTTGGAAGATGTTGACAAGTGTATGTTAATGTGTACTGTATCTTGCTGGTTCAGGCATTAGGTGGAGTCCCTGGAAACCAGCCGTTACTACCCAGTGGTATGGACCCATCGAGACAACAAGGTTTGTATGCGAATAATTAGTTAAACCTTGTAATGTGAATCTCACAAAGAAATATTTGGGCCATATTTAACACATAAATCAAAACGAAAAATAAATGATATTTTGCATAAAGAAAATGAAACCTATTTCAGGACCATTTTGTTCATGATGACATTAGTTTCATAGCAATTAAGCACTTTTCCCCCAGAATTCTCATTATCGTAATGCAAAAAATCTCATTCTCATTATGGTAATTCAGTAATGAACATCAAGTCTGGACACAGTGGTTGTTGTTTTTTTTTAATCATCATAAATTAAATATGTCCATTCTGTTTAAATACGTTTTAATATTTGTTTGTTTTTTCATGTTATAGTAATGAGAACAATTGATTGATGGTTAACTGTCATGAAAATATCATGATCCTAAATAAAAACAGGTTTATTTCTACCTGTTTTTTTTTTTTTTTTTTACATTTATGCTATCATATTAAATATCCACTTTTATTATTCTAATATGTATATTACTATAATGATAGTGTATATTTAATATTAACATATTAATTGTACTTTATTATTATTATTATCATTGTCAAAATATATTGTAATAAAAATGTAAATTGACAGCATTCATGAAATTTGCCTTAAAAATTTTCAAGTAGGACATGCATATCACTATTAAATATACATTATTATTATTATATTAAAATATATTTAGTACCATATACCAATTTCGGAGGGGGGTGAAATATTCTTTTTATTAAACATTACTTGACAGTTTTCATGAGATTCACATTAAGAAAGAAAATAGAAAAAATGTATTATTATTAAAAAGTATTATATTATTATATTATGATATATTAATAAAAAAGAATTATATTATATATATTACCAATATATTACCACTTTACATATACATTATTATTATTATGATTATATTAAAATTAGGGCTGTCAGTCGATTAAAATTTTTAATCTAATTAATTACATGACGTTTCGATTAATTAATCGCAATTAATCACAAAATAAATTTGACTGTGAAATTTAACGCATTTTGACTAAGTTAACGCATTAAACTGACAGCCCTAATTAAAATATATGTAACATGTAAAACATTTTTTGGAGGAGGAATTTTTTTTTTTTTTTTTTAAACATTTTTAAAAAAAAATTTTAATCATCAGTTGATTCAGTTACCGTAAGAAAAAAAAAAAATGGGGGGCGGGGGTATATATTTTACCGGGTTAAATATATATTATTATTGTATAAAAATGTATTTGGCAACATTTCTTTGGGGGTGAAATGTTTTTTTTTTTGTTTTTTTTTTGCACATTTCTTGACCACTTTCATGAGATTCAGCTAATGCATTTACCACTAATCTCCATCTGATCATTTGATTGAACAGGTCATCCAAATATGGGTGGGGCTATGCAGAGAATGACTCCGCCCAGAGGGATGGTACCTCTTGGGCCACAGGTATGACCATCACACACGTATGTCTGGATCTCTCATCTACACTGTGCAAAGATACTTCACTACATTTCTTTTTATCATTCCAGGCATATGGAGGAGGCATGAGACCACCACTCAATGCTCTTGGGGGTCCTGGGATGCCTGGGATGAATATGTACGTACTTCCTGTTACACTAACAAGTACTTACCTAATAACAAAGATTATTTCCTACTATAGTCATATAATAGTCAATGAGTACAACACATCTCGCTCTATTACAGGGGTCCCGGAGGAAGACCGTGGCCAAATCCACCAAATTCCAACTCGGTGAGTCATTTCTCCAATCAGTCCTTGTAATACGTCAGCCACTACAGCTGTAGGTAAATGTTTGCACTTGAAGAGCATCTGATTTGTTGTCATTCTGTTTTTTCTGTCTGATCGGATCCACGTGGCATTTAAGATCCCGTACTCCTCGGCATCTCCAGGGAGTTATGTGGTAAGTGCGGTGACCCTCTCCATTTACAACAGCCATGAATGCTCACATCCAGCTGGTAGAAAGAAGTCTCTTCTGCTCACCAAGGGTGCATTTATTTAATCAAAAGTACAGTAAAAACAGTAAAATTGTTAAATATTATTGCAATTTAAAATAGCTGTTTTCTATTGTAATATATTGTAAAATGTCATTTATTTCTGTGATGCAAAGCTGAATTTTTAGCATCATTACTCCAGTCTTCAGTGTCACACGAACCTTCAGAAATCATTCAATATGCTGACCTGCCGCTCAAGAAACATTTTTCTGATTGCTAAATTGTAATTTTGAAGTAGAATGACTGAAATAATATTTTCTAGATACATTTATATGAGATGCAAAATGACTTACAAATTTAAGTATTATTTTATGAAGAAAAAAAAAATCAAAAGTAAGTACATTTTGGCTTAAAACAAAAATTATCTGCCAGTGAGGTCAGAAAAAAATATTGATATCCCTTTTGTATTAAGTTTTCTATATTTTTCTTACCCCATTTTTCTTTTTTTGTTTTAAGCATAAACTCACTTAAATTTGATAGATTCTTTAAAAAACTAAAGTCTTTTTGCTTGTCTAGCAAATGTATCTTGATTTAAAAATGTTTAGACATTTGTACTGGATATAGTAATATATTATGTAATATACTGATTATGTATATTTGCTTAAATGAGTCGCATAGCTTGTAGAAAGACATCTAAAAAAAACTGATGAAAAATCAAGTGAAAGTCCTTCACACAACTAGATGTTGCCAGATACATTGAAGCACATTTGAGATACCCAGTGTGATTAAACGCATCATTTTAAGACATTTACACAAGATATTCTGTTAA